>CM035437.1:7351574-7354074 GCA_020310875.1 Ceratopteris richardii | reverse complement strand
TCTGCCTTTGAGCTTTGGTATCCAAGATTATTGAGATACTTCACAAGTCTGTAATTCCAAGCTCTTGGAGCTTGTTTCAATCCATAGAGTGCTCTTCTTAATCTGCAAACATGATTTGTGTAACTGGATTAACTTACAAACCCTTCAGGTTTTTCCATGTAAACTTCATCTGATATATATCCATTTAGAAATGCATTCTTTATATCCAATTGACTTAGCTTCCATCCTTTTGATGCTGCTATAGCAATTTATGGTTGACATCTTTTGCCACTCGACTGAATGTTTCATCATAATCTATGCCATGCATCTGAGCATAACCTTTTACTACCAGTCTAGCTTTGTATCTGGCTATTCTTCCATCTTCAAGCTTCTTAACTTTGTAAACCCATTTATTTCCAATCACTTTCTTACCATTTGGTTTTGGAACAAGATCCCAAGTCTTGTTCTCCTCAAGTGCATTGAACTCCTCGTTCATTGCTTCTTCCCATTTTTCCTTACCTTTTGCTTCACTGTAATTCTGAGGCTCTTCATCCTCCTTTACTAAGTAAGCATAGTTTTTCTGAGTCAAATAAGAAGTATCATAGGAATACCTTGTTGGTTGTTTCCTTACTTTGTTTGACCTTCTTGGTTCATACTCTTCATGTGTATGTGAATACACTTCTTCATCAAATCTTGGTCCATCTTCATTTCTCATAGTTGATCTGATCCTGGATGTACTTGCCTGCATATGATCTTCATCTCCATTCACCTGGATATGTGATCTACCTTTTTCATTTCTTCTTATCTCTTCTTCAATTGTTTCATCATTATACTCTTTTTCTGCATACGAGCTCTTTCCTTCATCAAATGTCACATCTCTAGAAATAGTAAACTATTTGGTTAAAGGACTCCATAACCTATAACCCATCTGATTTTCATCATATCTGATGAACACGTATTTTTCAACTTTTGGTTCAAGATTATGTCTAATCTGTGATGGTACATAAGCATAAGCAACTAATCCAAACACTTTACAATGATCAAGTGTTGGTTTCTTACCCCACCAAGCTTCCTAAGGGGTCATCCCACTTAAATTTGTACATGGTAATCTATTTACCAGATATGTGGCTGTATTTACAGCCTCAGCCCAAAGATAGTTTGGACAATTCTTCTCCTTTAACATTGCTCTGGCAAACTCAACCAGAGTTCGGTTTCTCCTTTCTGCTACTCCATTTTGTTGTGGTGTATACCTGCAAGTTATTTCTATTTTGATACTTGCATTCTAGAGATAATCATTGAATTCTTGAGAAAATATTCTCCTCCTCCATCAGACCTTAGCCTTTTGAGTTTTTGTCATGTAAGTCTTTCAGTATATGCATGAAAATGCTTGAAAGATCCAAACACTTTTGACTTCTCTTTCAAAACATAGTGTTATCCATCTTGTTGCATCATCAATAAAAAGAACGTAATACCTTGAGCCACTGATAGATCCTTCTTTTGTCGGTCCCCATACATCTCTATGTATGAGTTCTAGCAGACCATCGTGTTTGTAACCATTTTTCTGAAATGGTAACCTGTGTGCTTTTCCCAACTGACAAGCTTCACATTTGTGAATCATATGTTGATTCTTCATATTTGATAATCCTTTTACGGATTGTTTTTCCACCATCGTTTTGATTCCTTTTTCATTAAAATGACCTAACCTCTTATGCGAGAGGTCTAGTTCTGTAAATGCTTTATCACCATGTGTGATCAAGGCTTCACCAACATTCCCTTGAACTTTAAGAGTAAAAAGTCTACCTTCCTTTTTACCATAGACAATTTGATTGTATCCATTTTCTGGATCTTCAACAAATACTCCTTCATTTGTAAACCTGACTTGAAAGCCTTTTTCTACTATCTGTCCCACACTGATCAAATTCTTTGGAATTGTTGGAACATACAAAACATTTGTTAATAGGTCAGCTCCATTTTTACACTTCACTTTTCCAATTGACCGTACATTATGTTTTGTGTTATCACCTGTTTGTACTGTATTATTTGAAATACCTCCTTCCAGTTCTGATAACAATTCTTTATTTCCTGACAAATGATTTCAACAACCTGATTCAATATAGAATACCTTGAGATCTTCATTCTCTGACACACTTATCGAGTTCATCATCAATGTTGTATGATTATCATTCTGTGTATCATTCGTATAGTTGTAGTAGGTAGTGTTGTGAGACTGATTTTATCCCCAACTTCTTGCTCCACCTCTACCATATCCGCCTCTTTGGCTTTGTCTACCTCTCTAATATCTTTCGCTTCTGCCTCTGCTATTGTTATTCTGATTTTGACTTGATCCTTGAGAATTATGCCAGCAATCATGAGCCAAATGATTGCTTAATCCACATATCCAACAAGTCTTCTTGTTGTTATTCTGATTACCTCTTCCTTTTGTATTACCTCTACTTTTACTTGTGACGTTACCTCTTCCTCTTGCATAATTTGCTTGAATAGTCATCTCTTCTTCATCTTT
>CM035437.1:7286574-7344074 GCA_020310875.1 Ceratopteris richardii | reverse complement strand
AAATCAGACTACATGCACACATAAGTACACTATAAAATTGGACTTTACTCTCTGACAGATACCTCAGAGAATATAAATGATCTCACTGAGATATTTGGAACAGTGAAAGTAAATGTCAAGAGCTTTCCAAGAAGACAATAATCATGCAATTTGGATATGTTTTGGTAAGGAAATGTAACTGACCAAATTAGACTACCTATCTACAAAGGTATACTGAAAACCTGGACTTCACTCTTTCATTGATATCTCACAAACTACATTAGATTTGAAAGAGATATTTTTGAGATGCAGAAAATACACGGGATAAGCTTTCCAATGAATGTTTAAATGCACAAAATGGTTACATACGCACTGAGATATGAGCTCTACAACAAAGATATGTACAATCTAACGTGCGGCTAGAAGGAGTCTAAGAGAATACAAAAATGACAAAATGGCTAGATCCGACTACTGGGAGCTCTTGCCTCTTTCTCTCCTTGTTTTGAATGTGCTCCCACTTCACTTTTATAATCAATGAGCATGTGAAGAAGGTTGTGCCTCCTTCTTAACTCATCACTTTCTCCACTACATGCTACTAACTACAAGGCAAGATATTGTATCTCTTTCTCATCATGAATTTTGACTAGACTTTTTCTTTTATTATTTTTTCCTTTTTTCCTCCACTTTTCCTTTATCTTTATATTTGGTAAATTTATCCAAGCATGGCTCATATGAAAATGAGCTTGTACATTTATCTTCAACACTCCCCCTCAAGCTCATTTGGGAGGTATCTTCATCCATGTCCTGCAAATTTATCACATCCTTGAAGCCTTTGAGTTTAGAAGCATCCAAGAACTTTGTAAACATATCTGCAACCTGCTCTTTGGTTCTAATGAACTTTATCTCCACATCTTTGCTCAGCACCTTCTCCCTTACATAATGGTAATGGACCTCTATGTGCTTGCTCCTTGCATGAAACATAGGATTGCTTGCCAAGTAGATACTTGACATGTTATCACCATATATAGCGATGGTTCCAACTTGCACTCCAAGATCAGCCAAAAGCTTTTTAATCAACATTGCTTCACATGTGGCAAATGCTAATCCTCTATATTCAGCCTCCATAGATGAAAGTGCAACAGTAGGTTGTTTCTTTGAGCTCCACGTGATAGGTTTGCTTCCTATCATGAACACATAACCTGAGGTTGATCTTCTATCTTCCTTTGAGCCTGCCCAATCAGCATCACTAAATCCTTTGACCTGTAGTTCTTCATCAAACTTGTAAAACAAAGCATGATCAACTGTATGCTTTATGTATCTCAACACTCTCTTGGCTGAATTTAAGTGTTCACTTGTCGGGGCTTGCATAAACTGAGAAAGTACACCAACAACATAAGACAAATCAGGTCTTGTAATGTTTGCATAGATCAATGATCCTACAATGCTTCTGTATGTCATAACATCTTCCAATGGTTCTCCATCATTTGAACAAATCTTTGTATTTGTGTCCATGGGTTGAGTGAGTGGTTTGCATTCACTCATTCCAAATCTGAAAAGAACATCCAACAAGTACTTCCTTTGCATCAAGTAGATGCCACTCTTTCCATAAACAACTTCAATTCCTAAAAAATATTTTAGCTCTCCAAGATCTGAAACTTTAAACTCCTTACCAAGCTTCCTTTTGATATCTTTAATCCCTATAACATCATTTCATGTTATGATGAGGTCATCGACATATATGCAAATATATACCCCTCTATCTTCTTCCTTCTTCATGTACAACGAAGGATCTGCACTACTTGGATTGTACCACACTTAGTTAGATACTCTACCAATCTCTGATTCCATGCTCTTGGTGCTTGCTTCAAGCCATAAAGTGCCTTCTTCAACCTGCAAACAAAATCTGGATGGTTTTCATCTTCAAATCCAACCGGTTGACTCATATATACCTCTTCTTGTAGTTCTCCATTGAGAAAAGCAGATAGATAGATAGATAGATAGATAGATAGATAGATAGATAGATAGATAGATAGATAGATAGATAGATAGATAGATAGATAGATAGATAGATAGATAGATAGATAGATAGATAGATAGATAGATAGATAGATAGATAGATAGACAGATAGACAGATAGATAGATGGATGGATGGATAGATAGATAGATAGATAGATAGATAGATAGATAGATAGATAGATAGACAGACAGATAGATAGATAGATAGATAGATAGATAGATAGATAGATAGATAGATAGATAGATAGATAGATAGATAGATAGATAGATAGATAGATAGATAGATAGATAGATAGAATGATAGATAGATAGATAGATAGATAGATAGATAGATAGATAGATAGATAGATAGATAGATAGATGGATGGATGGATAGATAGATAGATGGATAGATAGATAGATGGACATATAGATACATAGATAGATAGATGGATAGATAGATAGATGGATGGATAGATAGATAGATAGATAGATAGATAGATAGATAGATAGATAGATAGATAGATAGATAGATAGATAGATAGATAGATAGATAGATAGATAGATAGATAGATAGATAGATAGATAGATAGATAGATAGATAGATTGATAGATTGATAGATTGATAGATTGATAGATTGATAGATTGATAGATAGATAGATAGATAGATAGATAGATAGATAGATAGATAGATAGATAGATAGATAGATAGATAGATAGATAGGTAGGTAGGTAGGTAGGTAGGTAGGTAGGTAGGTAGGTAGGTAGGTAGGTAGGTAGGTAGGTAGGTAGGTAGATAGATAGATAGATAGATAGATAGATAGATAGATAGATAGATAGATAGATAGATAGATAGATAGATAGATAGATATATAGATAGATAGATAGATTGATTGATTGATTGATTGATTGATTGATTGATTGAATTATTGATAGATAGATAGATTGATTGATTGATAGATAGATAGATAGATAGATAGATAGATAGATAGATAGATAGATAGATAGATAGATAGATAGATAGATAGATAGATAGATAGATAGATAAATAGATAGATAGATAAACAGATAGACAGATAGAGAGATAGAGAGATAGAGAGATAGAGAGATAGAGAGATAGAGAGATAGAGAGATAGACAGTTATAGAGATAGAGATATAGACAACTAGACAAATAGATAGATAGATAGATAGATAGATAGATAGATAGATAGATAGATAGATAGATAGATAGATAGATAGATAGATAGATAGACAGATAGACAGATAGACAGATAGATAGACAGATAGATACATAGATACTTGTTCCACCACCCATACCTTCAAATGCAATAGATCATGTGACACCTATAAGTTCATGTGTATTTAGACTTTAAATGAATGTAAAATTTTATTTCAGTGCATTGTTATAAACTCAACAACAAAACAAAAAATCGAGGTATTTTGTTTTCATTTTCTATATATATGTGCATTGCAACCATTCACTTAAAAAGAATGACTGGTTTTTGTTTGCATGTGAACACCTTTGATATGCATTAGGTTTAGCTATGCATTGTGTGCACCTTCCAATTAGTTATTTAGTTAGAAAACTTGCAATTTTTTTAGTTTACCTAATTTTCCATAAAAAGAACATAATACCATTAAAAGAACAAAAGTAAGAAACCCTAAAAAGGCCATTAAAAGAACAAAAATTAGAAACCCTAAAAAGAACAAAATAAAATCTTAAAAGCAATATGAATTTTAAAAATAACAAAATAGGAACTTTAAATATATTTCAAAAATAAAAAATTTATAAATATTAAAAACCTAAAAACAAACAAAAACAAATTTTGCAAACACGTCTTTTTCCATTACTACTTTCAATTCATTAGAGTAAGAATAAAATCATTAAAAAAACAACAGGAATGCTTGGTGACATTCACAGCTAGAGAAATGAAACAAGAAAAGATATAATTAAAGAATGGAAGATCAATTTATGTCACAAAGGCAAAGAAGAAAGAGAGAAATTAAGTTTCAAAAATTAATGAAGAAAAGAAGCAACTCAACATTGATTAAAAAGCCTAGACTTGCACAAATTCATTCAAACTCTAGAAGTAGGTTTCAACTTAAATATCTAAAACTCATAATTTAAATTCGATTTCTACTCTTAAAAACCTAGAAATGGAATCAGATTTAAGTTAAGACTTAAGGAATTAATCAAACTTTAGATCTAAAACAATGAGAAAGAAGACAAAGCCTAGAATGTATAGTCAGACTCTAAACCTATACTTAGGGTCAACTTTAAAGGTTTGATTCCCTATCTAGGAGAAAACTCTACAAATTTGGATCTTAGAAGAGAGTGACCATAAGTGATTATTTGGCCTCGAAGTTTACTCAAACCCATAGTTTGATTTGCAAAAGGCAAAGCAACTGAAAATTGGACAAAACCCTAGTCTGTAAATCAAGACTATTTGCTTAGACTTTTGGAGAGAAGAGCAAGAGTAAAGAACAAAAACTAGGTAAGATATTGAGAGAAGAAAGAAATCCATAAGGAAAGCCTACTTTTCTTCCCCTAGCTCAGTACCAATGATCTTTTCTCTGAGCTCCACTTTGGGTTAAGGGAGATTATTGAGTCTATCACTCTCAATATTGTCCTAGATTCTAGAACAAGCTAGAGAAGGGAAATGGAGGAGGTTTTTAAAGAGCTTATGACTAAGAAACAAGGAGCAAGAGTGTTACATGTCATTTTTAAAGATAAAGGAAAGTTCATTGGGCTTAATGTCAGTGAGTACCTAGAAGTTTTGAGGAATAAGCTCAGATCCAAGGACTGCCTGAAGAGATGCTGACACATTTCTTTGCATGCATAATTTTTGGATCAAACTTGAATGCAACCCAAGTACATGTGTAAAAGAGTTGGATTGACGTTAAGAAAGAGATGCACAATCTATTTTAGTTTGGGGATTTTAGGTAGCACAATCAAGAAGGATTTGTAAGGTGGTTTCATTCCTCAAAACCTACATCATCCCTGACACATTTGCTAAATGATTTTTTAAGGAGATTTTCTCAACTTCCACAGGATGATCAAGATTCCCTAAACCCAGATCTCGTAGTTCTTTTTCTCAAGATTTCAAGTCCTTGAGATAGGATTGAAGTCGATAGAAGAATGAAGAAACTAGTAAGAGATTTGGGTTGTCTGAGAATTGGGTGATCATAAGAAGAGAGGTAGAGGTGGTTGCTCATATGGGGCAATGTCAGTCTGTCCTCTATGATAGACTGATACAATGAGCTCAAATGCAAATTAGAGAGACACATGTACCAATGGGTCCAGTTGTATCTACAGTTCTATAGATGCTTTTGGTTGTAGGGAATTTGTCAATTACCATATCTCATATTGCAAATGGTTTTTAAGAGGTTTAAGGAGGTAGGACAGACATTTACTCTAGAAAAATCTATTTTTGGAGTCAATGAGGTTCTTATTGTAGGAAATCTATGTGAACATTATGGTGGAAAGCCATACCCAGTGAAAGTTGAGGCTATTATCAAAATTTCTAAGGTGTGTCGTAATGTCAGTGAAGTGAGGAGATTTCTAGGAGCCTGTGTCTTCTATGTTATTTGGATCCCTCACTTTGCTCATGTTTGCGAACCCATTATATGATCTTTTAAGAAAGAAGAGAAAAAATCTCTAGATAGAAAAGCATTCTAAAGATATGTCCAAACTAAAGCAACTGTTAATTGAAGCTTCTAAAACATGTTGATTATTTAGGACAGAAGCCTATTATTTTGACCAATGATACCAGTCCTATTGTTATAGGCTCAGTCATAGGTCAAGATGATCATGAGGGGTAGAGATATGCACTTCATTTTGATGCTAAATTATTATGTGATTTAAAGAAAGTATTGAGAGATTTATGGGGATTGGTGACTAATTTTAAAAAAGATAAAGAATATTTTATAGGAGCAAATGTATTTATTGAGACCAATTTTGTTCCTCTCATAGGAATGATTTTGAATTGTTTATCTCCAAATATTGCAATGCTTCAGTGGATTTCATATGTAAAGTTTATTAATCTAGCTTTTTTCCATATAGTTGGAGAGCTAAATATTGTTGGGGACATGCTCTCATGAGCGAAATTTGATGATGAGACTGATGATGATGAAACACACAGAGAAACAAATATGGTGAGATATGATCCACTAGTTTATGTTTATGAGCAATTCTATGAGAATGCGTACAAACGAGAATGGAAAGAAATAGGAAGCTATTTGAGTTCACTTAAACCTTCCTTAGGCTAGTCCACAAATAAGCTAAGATTAAGATCCATCGAGAAAAACTCTTAAAACTTCTTTTTTAAGGATGGATTTATTTGGCAAGATGATAAAGGTAAGGTAAAGTATCCACAATGTGTACTAGATAAGGCAATATTATGAGACCTTATGGGCATGTCATTAAGGATTTGTTGCAATGTATGAGAAAATTAAGGAAGTCTATTGGCGGTGAGGTATTTATATGAATGTTTGTGACTTTATGAACACTTGTATCACATGTCAACTTCATTCTTCAATTAGACATAGAGAGCTATGAGATCCGACTTACCCTCCTTGTATTCATTACAAATGGGTAGTTGACCTTGTAACCATGCCCAAAGACATTGATAAGATGAGATGTATAGTGTTGGCTAGACAAAACTTGATTGATCACGTGGAAGGTCAAGCCCTCTGTTCTAAGACTACTTATAATGTATGAGTTTTTTTTTGGGAAGAAGTGATTTCATGTTTCGATTACGTGGAAAAATTAATTGTTGATCGAGGTGAGTTAGATGCAAGCATAATCTAAAGTAACACTCACATAACATAGAGTGCATATCAAAGCATGTAAATGTGGTTTCCTCAAAGGTTGCATAAATTGATTTTGAAATCCTACAATGTAGCTTAGATCAGGCCTTGTAATTGTGAGGTATATCAAACTTCCCACAATTTTCTTGTACATAGTAGCATTTTCCAATGTTTCGCCTGCTACAGTATCCAAATTCAAATTATGATCTAATGGCATAGAAATTGGCTTACAATCCGCCATACCATACTTTTTCACCATACTCAGGGCATATTGCCTTTGCGACATCCATATACCTGTTTCTGTGTGTATAAATTCAATGCCCAAAAAATAGCTCATCACACCAAGATCTTTCATGTCAAATTCTTGCATAAGGAGTTTCTTTACCTCTTTAATGGTTTCTTCATTATCACCACCTATAATCAATTCATCAACATAAATATCCACAATCATGACTCCATCATGGCCCTTCCTTGCATATAATGAGTGATCTAGATCACACATAGAAAATCCAATAGTGGTTAAATAATCTACAATCCTTGCATGCCAAGCACAAGGGGCTTGCTTAAGCCTATTCAAGTGCTTCTGACACCTAAAAACATATTTTGGGTGCTTTGAGTCCTCATATCCTTATGGTTGGTTCATGTATACCTCTTCCATAAGCTCACCATGTAAAATGCATTCTTCACATCCATTTGATGCGAAATCCATCCCTTTGTTATAGTTAATGCAACAAGCTTTCTAACAGTAGACATTTTAGCTACAAGGTTGAAATTTTCCTCATAATCAATGCCATATGTCTATGTATATCCTTTTGGTACCAATCATGCTTTATACGTGATTATGATACCATCAACATTGTGCTTTACCTTGTAAACCCACTTGTAGCCTATGGGTTTCTTTCCTCATGACAATGGAAATGACTTCCATGTTTCATTTCCATAAAGGATGGCCATCTCCTCATCCATAGCTTTCTCCCATTCTGCATTTCCAATCACATCTTCAAAAAAGGAAGGTTCAGCATCTTGTATTACCTTGGTCATGAGGGCACAACGACAAGCCATGTAACTATCATACATCAATTGTTGCACGGAATTCCACATCCTCTCAGATTGTCTTGGTCTAGGGTCACTTCTTGTTGTTGTGTCATCTGCATATGCCTTTCTTACTCCCATAGTCTTCATAGAGGGCAATCCAAGTTCCTCATCAAAGCTCTTTTCTGAAATGCTTGAATCTCCATCAATGCCTTCAAAACATGTAGATGTTTTATTACCAGCAAAAACCTTTTCTTTACCTTTCTTGGATGTAGTCGATGAATTTGTTGGACTAAAATTTCCATGCAATTTTCCACTCCATGAGTTTGAGTTGGAGCTATTGCTTGGCGACATATGAGATCCACTCAAAACTTGAGATTCTGTGCTTTCATATTGAGCATTTCCTTTTTCATTTGAGTCAAGATTAAGTCCTTCTTTCGCATCTGCATAGAAGCTTGAAATTTCATAAAACACCACATCTCTGCTTATCTTCACCTATCATGTGAGTGGGTTGTGAAATTTATATCCCTTTTGATCAAGGGAATACCCAATGAAGATACATTTTTCTGCTTTTGGATCAAGTTTCTTCCTCAACTCATCTGGAACATGTACATATGCAGTACATCCAAATTCGACGTAATCCAAGCGATAGCTTTTGATGTAGATCAAACCCTCCTCAAGTCTAGTGTAAGCTTGATGTTCCAACAATACACACATAATACATATACACATACACATATATATACACATGCATACACACATATACATATTTTAGGTCTAGGTCTTTACGATTAGGGTTTTAGGGTTTTTACACATGCATACACATATACACATACACATATATGCACATGCATACACACATTTACATGTTTTACATCTAGGTCTTTAGGATTAGGATTTAGGGTTTTTACACATGCATACACATATATACGCACATAATACATATACACATACACATATATATATACATGCATACACACATATACATGTTTTAGGTCTAGGTCTTTAGGATTAGGGTTTTAGGGTTTTTACACATGCTTACATATATATACACACATAATACATACACATATATATACACAAGCATACGCACATGTTTTAGGTCTAGGTCTCTAGAATTAGGGTTTTAGCGCTTTTACAGATGCATACACATATATCATTAGGGAAAAAAATGGCAAAAAAGGGGTCGTGTAAGGATTTCAATTAGTTTGCTTAATCTCGATTAATGTTGTCAAATTGTTTTAAAAAATTCCAATGCATGTGCATTTAAAATGTATCTTATGAAAACATATAAGTTTTGTAAGAGAGAGAAAGTTCGTGTGATAATCATGAAAACTGATCTGCCTCAAAGTTTGTGCTCATCGGGCGTTCACTGAATTTCAAGTTTCCCTCTTGTTCTTCCACTTATATAATGTGTGTTTAGGATGTTTTGCACTTTTTTACTCTCCTCTCCATAGCAGATCTTCTTCCCTTTCCCTCATGAATCTCAAAAATTTTTCCATGGAGAACCTCAATACAAACACTCTCACTGACCTTCCATCTAGCTGAAGTCTGTATGACAAGTTCCATATCAACATTGCAATCAGTCAAGAGTATGCAACAACAAGAAAGGTATTCCAAAGAGCTCTTCAACCTTGTGAAGTTGATGGTTGCGCAAAGAAGGCAAAAAACATATCGACATATGGGCAGATGGAGTTTTTTATCCGATTTATACACAAACTGGAAGGTATCCACCTTTTCATAATCTTCATGATCTGATTAGATTTGTAGGAGATGGTGATGATGGTTTACGCGGCTATTGTTCAAAGATATGTGAGATGTCAAAGAACTATTTGTAATACATAAAATATCTACAAATTGTACTACATCAGAGAAACTTACATTAGAGGGATCTAAAAAAAAAAGTTGACAAATTTTTCTTCTCAATTAGAAACTTTCAAACAAATGATAGAAACTCCTATCAGCTTGAGAATGCGATCTAAACAGGTAGAACCTTTTTTAGATTTGACTAAAAAATTTGGCCAAAAGAAAAAGAGAATGAAAATTGTAAGACATCATGTAACAAATGTGCTAGGTTTAAACACAATGAGCAGTTTTGAGCATGTTCAATTTTGTAATGAAATTATGAGTGAGAATGACATTTTGAAAATATTGAAACTGAATGAAAATGTATGCTTGAAATGGTTTATTTTTGAAAGACTCATGAAAGAAATGAATTTGTTGCTAGAAGCATCTCAAATTCAGGAGGTTTATGATGGAGTTGAAGTGAGTAGAAAGAGTTATAGATAAATTTCAATAATTTCTTCTGAATTTCTTAAATTTAATGAAGTAAAACGCTTTGGATTGCCTAGAACTCATCATGTAGGAAAGTATCAGCCCTGCTTGAATAAGAGTGTCACATCTATATTTGGTGACTATAAACACATTCACAGTAACATGCCTTATGAGGTAGGAAAACAAACTTTACACTTGACTTACAATGTGTTTAACAATATATGGATAGATATAATCAGACTTCAGACATACATGGTTCAGTTCTATAATATAAAAGAACATGAATGTTTTGGCCTTTTGAAATCTGTAATAAAACTTGATGAAGCTAAAATTTAAAAACATCAAAAGTTGGAAAGAATAAGTATTGCACTAATGAATAGAGCTTTGGACTATAGCCTTGGGAAACTAGATACTCCATCTCTCAAAGTACAAGAAGAAATGGAGTTATGGTGGGTTGGGTGTGCTCAAGTTCCATCTGAGAATCATAAAACACTTAAGTGGTTATTCTTACAGACAAACATTCCAAACATTTTCCAAAGGCATCACTGAGGAGAATTGTTGAATGTGTACAACTACGAAAGCTTTAAAATTGAGTGGCATTTGATTGGAGACTTAAAGACTCCTAAATGCATGTTTGGTGTAAGTGGGGGTGCAAATTGTAAATAGCCTTGTTTGTATTGCATGCAAAGTCCAAGTACAAGAGGATGGATTGCTAGAACTGAGCCTGAGGAAGCTCCATCTATACAAAATGTTAATCTACACTCAAGTAGCGAAAGATGCGCTTAACCACCTACCAATGCTTGACACCTGAGCAATGAATAAAATTGCCTATCTGTGAGACATCAAACTGAATATCTGGCCGAGTAATGCATAATTAAATCAAGCATCCAACAACCTACTAATAGAGAATAGCATCAAATGAATCTCTAGCATCATGAAGACTCAATCATAAACCTGTCTCCATAGAGTGGCAATAGGTTTACAGTCTTCAAGGCCAAAATGTTGCAATAATGTGTCAATATATTTCATTTGACACCATCAACTTGTATAAAATGAATGCCAAAATAATGATGCAAATGCCCCAAATGAGACATCTCAAATGAGGCATGTAAATCAACCTTAAAATCAGCAATATGCTTCTCAAGAGGATCACTGAGCGGCACGTCATCAACATAAACAACAATGATCAAAAGTACATCATTAGAATGCTTAACATATAAGGTGCTTTCAATTGGACAGTTCTTAAAACCATGTGCAATCAGATAGGCATGTTTCTTTTCATACCAAGCACGTGGTGGTTGCTTTAAACCATATAATGCCTTCTTTAATTTGCACACCTGGTTTTCATGCCCTTTCTACACAAGAATTTTGCAGTCGTGTGTGCATCATTCTTTTTTGTGGCTTTTGCCTCTACCCATTTGGTAAGATAATCTGTCACAACAATAATGTATTCAGCATGTATACCTTTTGCAGGGGAGTTAATGGGTCCTACAAAGTCTATACCCCACTTAGAAAATGCATGTCCTCCCATCATGGGTTTCAATGGCATTTCATCTCTACGAGTAGGAAATTGAGTTCTTTGGCACACATCACATCTCTTAACATAGGTATGTGCATCCATGTGAAGAGTGGGCCACCATAATCCTGCAAAGAGGATGGCTTTGATTATCCTATTGGGGCCAAAATGACCTCTTGGAACACCTTGGTGTGCAGTCTCTAGTACGCTCAAAGAATCGCTTTCATGAACACAGTCTTAAATATCCATATTGTCCTCGTTTGTATATATTATCGCCAATAAGTGAATATTCGTGAGCTTCCTGCTCTAGACTTCTTTGTCATGCTAAGGTCATTCCTTGAGGGAATGTTTTCATCCTCAAGTATGTCACGAAAGGTTCACTCCATTCTGGTGTAAGAGACACATGATATAATGTAGCATGTTCTACTAGTGGTCTTTCACAACAACCAGGGCATTCTCTACACAACTTGTAGACATCTGCTTCCATAGAAGGCCAATAGACTCCTAGTCTATGCAGAGTCTGCAATGTACGATGTTTCCAGTGATGTTGCATTAATGCACCTACATGTGCTAATTGCAACCAATTCGCATGTTCTGATTCATCTACACAACAAGCAAGAATCTTTTGATTATCTTGTTTATATATACTTCCTGTTATTATTTGATATCTTTGAGACTTGGTAATCTCTCCTTCCTTGATCCTTATCCTAGGATTCTTGGGTCCATATGTGAGAATAGGGACTATCGGCTTAGCCCATTCTAGTACTATTTCAAGGTTAAACAGATATGTATCTGGTAACTCATCCGCTATTCCTTGAGGAGCTTCTCCTGTGGTTAATCTTGAAAGGTGGTCAGCTCTGAGATGTGTCTTTCCTTTCCTGACTACTACTTCAAAATCATACTCCATGAGTAATAGAAACCAATGTATTAATCGTCCTGTGTTACAAGGCTTATTGACTAATTACAATAATGCTTGATGATCTGTGAAGAACTTGAATTTATTCACCAACAAATAATGCTTGAATTTCTTTACTGCGTAGATCATTCCTAATCCTTCTCGTTCCGTAGTGGTGTAATTTCTTTCTACTGCATTCAACTGTTTGCTTGCGTAAGCTATGGGGAGATCTATATTACCTTCATTCGTGGGTTGTGCCAACACACATCCTATGGCATAATTGGATGCATCCACATGTACATGGAATGGCTTGGTCCAATCTGGGGTTGTCAATATAGGTGTTGAGCACAAACGTCTTTTTAGTTCATTGAATGAATTCTCACATTCGTATGTCCATTCAAACTTGGTCAAAAGAGAGTACAGAGGCTTGGTTATGATTGCATACATGTGTATGAATCATCTGTAATAACCACAATGACCCATAAATGGTTGTACCTCTTTTACATTACTTGGCCTAGGTAGATCTGCAATCACCACTTTTTCTTCATCCGTCGAAATTCCATTCTTTGACACAATGTGTCCTAGAATTTTGCCTTGTCTGACCACGAAAACGCACTTTTCTGGGTTCACACAAACCTGATATTCTCGACATTTGTCAAATACTTGCCTTAATTCTGGGATATGAGTCTGCCTTACATTCAAATGAGCACATATGTCATCGACATAAACTTCCAAATTCTTGCGTAAGAATTCCTTAAAAACATGACACATAAGTTGCTGGAAAGTGGTAGATGCATTTGTTAAGCCAAATGGCATCACACGAAATGCAACTATGCCCCATTTTGTGGCAAAAGCCATCTTGTGTTGATCTTTTGGAGCAATGGCCACTTGATTATAGCCTGAAAATCCATCAAGAAAGCTATAAACTTCCTTGCCCGCAACTCTTTCCAATAAATGTTCCGTGATAGGAAGGGGATAACTGTCTCTAATCGTGGTGGCATTAACTTTTTTAAGGTTAATACACACACACAATTTTCCATTCTTCCTGGGCACAACCACAATGGGGGGATACCCTTTCGGTATGCTCAATTTCGTAAATGAATCCTGCTTCTATCAAACAATCTATTTCTTCTTTAATCTTTGCAGCGTAGTTATCATTGTACGTGTATGGTTTTTGTTTCGTAGGTTTTGCACCTGGAGTCATAGGGATTCTATGAGAAAATATATCACGATCTACTCCTTTCAAGTCTTTGTAACTCCAAGCAAACACATCTCTATATTTGCGCAATAGGGCAACTAATTCTTCTTCTTCTTCTGTCGTCAAATCATGCCCTATGTAGGTACATTTCTCTTCTTCTCCTTCTATGGAAACTATTATTTTTTTGGTTTTCTCTCGATTATCATATACTTCTCCAACATTAGCTTTTCTGTTAGGCATTCGTACCATGATTCGTCTATCTTCTATCTCGTATTTCTTGAAGTTCTCGGGAACCTCAAACAAAGATTCTTCTTTTTCTAACATGGTTTCTTTCTTCTTTCTTTTCTTACCTCCACTCTTAGTGGTCACTTCTGTAGTCATCCTCACATCATTCATAATTTCTTCGTGTCTCTGAGGGTGAATTTCTACTTAGTAGAAGTATTCTTCATCTGATGCAAAGGGAGGGTCCATAATAATTGACTCTAAATCGAAATCACTCGCATCCTCAAATGCATCAGTGTTAGGTTCACATTCTTCAATAATCAAATCACACATGATTGGCTCTATCGTGAAAACTGAAATGTCATAGCCATCCTCGTCACAGTGGGGTGTCCATTGTTCTTCATTGATGGCTACATCCATGGTTGCTAGGATTTCTGCCCAACCATGGGGTTCGAATTCTTCGTTTGGAAATACTACAGGTGTGTAAGCTGGGTCTTGAAGGGTTCGTGGATGTTGTTCTGAACCTAAAGTCCTAGCTTCTAACCGTTCTTCCTCTTGTTTTGCTACTTTACACATCCATAGATGAGTATCCTCGTGCAACCATGAGGGGTCTGATTCTAATGAGTGTACCGACTCCGTTTCTACATGTGTCTTATGAATGGTGTTCCACTGTATTGGGGGTACGTCTCGATGTGAATAGTCTTTAAGATTGACTTTAGTAGTCACTCCTAAATGTTGCAAGTATAAAGAATTAGTTCCCCAATCTTGTACAATTTGTAACTGATGCATGAATGGTCGTCCTAAAATCATCTCGTAAGCATGATTTTTTGCAAAATCACGAATGGCAAAAGTATGCTCAAACTCCACACCACAAGTGGTGAGAGATATGCCTTCTAGTAAGCCTAATGGTTTCTCTATGTGTCCATCAACCATTTGTAGCTTCATCCTGGTGGGTCTTAGTGTTGGCTTACCCCAACGTTTCCATAAAGCGGTGGTAGCGATGGCTACTCTGGCTCCTGAATCTAAGATGGCTTTGGTGGTGTAGCCCTGATGGGTTATTGGAATATAAGTGTTACCTTCCTCTCCTTTGCTTACATCTCCGATCCTTTCTATGGGTATCTCTGGTACCTTCTGGTGTGATCCTATTTGTGAGGGAGTAGTAACAAGCTCAAGGAATTGATTTGCTACATGTTTCCATAGTTATAGTTTAATCTTCAACAACTCCTCTAGAGTGAGGTGACATTGTACCTTAGTGTTCTTGATCACTTCCGTGTTTCTAGGGATCACTGATTCTTCATTCCTCACTATTATTGTGGGTGCTCTCATACTAATAGACTTAGCTTCCCAAGGTCCTGCAAACTGAGGTAATTCTTGCAAAGAATTGGATTCAAAACCTGTGTGTTCACTCAATTGCTCTTCCTCTACATCATCGTAGATAGAGGGGATGTCTTGGGGAAATTGTTCATGCAAGTCATCTATTCCTTGAATAGGAGGATGGGTTCCTTGTTCTTTTCTCCACTTCCCTTCTTGGATTTCTCTCAAAAATTCATGTGAATACCTATGTATGGAAGACATGTTATCTTCACTTTCTGTATTGGGTACTTGAGACAGGGATGGTGTATTCCTTTCCTGTGTCTCTGGGACAATAGGGTTCCTATGCTAATTCTGTTTCTCCTTGCTATCAATCAAATATTCTAACCTCTCCATCAGTCCTTGAAAGTATAATTCCAGTTTTTCCATGTTATTCCAATTTAGATATCTAGAGGCTTCAAACATAGCTTGTGCTAATTCTACCATCTTCATGCAAAGTTTAGTCCTCTCAATTTCTAGATCAGCCCTCAGATAGTTCTTGCTCAGTTCAGCTATCTGGGGTCCTTCTTTTATTCTAGCTTGATACGCATGAAACATCATATCTAGGTTTTCTGGTATGGGTTCCGCTAAAATTGATCCTGATCTTTGAGCTAGGTTCTCTTGATTTATTCCTGTGAAGTCAATTCTAGGATTTTAGCTCTAGATTCCTTGAGACTTCCTTCCAATTCTGTTATCCTCTTACTCCACTTTCTCTTAATCCTTTCTCTGGAATCTTTCCAAGATTTTGTCTTTTTACTACTAGATTCTCGTGTTGAGAGATCCATGCTCCACCCTTTTGTCCAAAGCTAGTTTCATTCTCATGCAAGTTCACTTATCCCACATGCAAGGGAATTCTCCCAAACTCCATATAAGCAAGGCCTCCCTTCACTCCTCATAAGCTCATTCCACTCTAGCTCATTGCCAAGAGTGTGCTTCCTCTCCTCATGGAGGCTCCATGCTCTGATACCATGTTGGAATGAAAAAGGACTACTCCTACTATACCACAATTACAATGTAACAAGCTAAGGAGGAAAGAACAAAAGATAACAAAACATTATGAATGAATTAAAATGGAAATGGAAATGACTTTAGTAGGTTGTGAGTGTGATTTGTTCAAGCCATAGGGAAGGTCTTACTCTTTTAAAGAGCAGTGTCTAATCCCTTTACGTGGGGATTTGAAAAGATTTAGAGCTCAATAATACTCATAAGATCTTTTGGAGAGATAGTACATTTTCACTTTAGAGTATACATGGATTCAAGACTTAATAAACTTGGGAAGGTCCTACCATGTTCAAGCATAGTGGTGTCTAATCTCTTGCATAAATCCATATATGTGTGCCATTAGAAGAAGATGCGTGCATAGAATGACGCTTCAAAATCTTTTGAGTGAGCCTCATATAGTAGGGTAGTTTTAATTATCCATTACATAGGGACACATTGTGAACAGAAAGGTGCACCAACAACAAAAGCACCAAGTGGAGGCTGCATTAACAACATCAAAGGGAAACTCAAAATCAACAACAAGGAGTCCGCAAGAAGCAAGAAGGCCCTACCAAAGATCCCATTGATGGATCCAAAAGAAATCAACAAAGAACTCAAAGCAAAAGGAGATGGCAAATGGTTCCATAAACACTACCTACCCCATGGTGTAAATCCTCTATATGTCTAGGGATCCCATATGTCCCTAGATCCCATTAAAAACCACTTGGATCTCAAATGTCCAAGAATATGTCTTGGGATCCCATATGTCCCAAGATCCAAGGGATGCCATTTGTCCCAAACTTGGATCCCATATGTCCAAGTTATGTCCAAGGATCCCATATGTCCTTGGATCCTAAAAACCAATGGACTAAGTGATCCCATATGTCACTAGTCCCCCATATTAAAAACAAAAGGGTCATCACATGGAGGTTGGTGTTGAGAGATCCATGCTCCACCCTTTTGTCCAAAGCTAGTTTCATTCTCATGCAAGTTCACTTATCCCACATGCAAGGGAATTCTCCCAAACTCCATATAAGCAAGGCCTCCCTTCACTCCTCATAAGCTCATTCCACTCTAGCTCATTGCCAAGAGTGTGCTTCCTCTCCTCATGGAGGCTCCATGCTCTTAGAGCATCTTATGTAAGTCATTTCCATTTCCATTTTAATTCATTCATAATGTTTTGTTATCTTTTGTTCTTTCCTCCTTAGCTTGTTACATTTGTAATTGTGGTAGAGTAGAAGTAGTCCTTTTTCATTCCAACATCTCCAACTTCACTAGTTCGGACTACTTTCTCATGATTAAGTTGTTGCTCCTGTAAGAGCACATGGGCTCTTGTTATAGCTTGGATAGGCACGTATGTTGGGTCCATCTGTGTTGTTTAAAATACCTATCATGTTGATTGGTGTCACATTTGAAGCATTAGCAGGGTTCTTAGGACAATCTTTTATGACATGCTCTTTACCACACTCGGCGCAAAAACCTTGTATGTTATAATATTGTGACTGTCCTGCTATTGGAGGATGTGGACAATCCTTTATGAAGTGATCTCCTTGGCACCTAAATCATGGTCCTCTAGGGCCCTATGGTCTCTGCTGTCTCAATTGGGGTCGTGGATTCGGGTTTCTGTACATCACGTTAGCATAGTCAGGCTCCCAACTGGGTTCCAATGGTGGACTATCGTATTGATATGTTTCCACGTGTTCTGGTGACTCTGTGTAATACGCAGGTGCACTATCTACATGAGTAGAGTCAAAACTATTTGAGTTTGGGTCACTTTTTGTGATCAAGGGTGAAGAAGGCACTAAAGCCCTACTTAGGTTCTCTTCTGCAGCAGCATATTTAACTGATATGACATTAGCTGGCGGGGGTGGCTGTTGTGCCAAAACTGGTTGAGGTCTCTATTGAGCATGATAAGGATAGTTATGGGGAGGCCTATAGTAATGAGGCTGAGTATTATATTGACCTTGATACCTACCTGGCTGTGTGTATGCTTGCGCGTATTTCTGTCTTACTGCTTGTTTGTTGTATGGGCAGTCTTGAGCGGTGTGATTTGTGTATCGTCTCTCAATTGTACAGTATTGGCCACTAGGGCTGGCTTGTGGTTGTGTTGCATTGGGACACACATTTTCCATATGATCACCTCCACAGGTGTAACAACACTTGTTTGTTGTTAACCTAGGCATCTGTTTACTAGAAACTCCTACTTTCTTGGCCACTTTTTCTGTTAGGTCCTCTATCGAGCTAGAAAGTTTTGAAGATGCTAGAGAGGAACAATCTGAGTCCTTATAGACCTTTGAGAGTTCCCAACTTGTCTCCTAAGTTGTCTTCAATGTCTATGCAAATTCTTACACATTGCTCTAGCGTTCTAGGTTCCTTCAAGTATACATAGGAGCGTAGTTTAGAGCTCAACAGACCATCTAGAAACAACGACACTTGCTTGGCCTGTGAGGGTAACTCTTGCATACGACATCTTTCAACATATTGTCTAAACCTACATCCTGCCAGTATAACAGTTTCTTGAGGGGTCTGTTTGAAGCTATGAATCAACGAAGATGTGTCATGCCTGATTCCACTTTTAGAGAATTCTGTGATGAATGACTCTAAAAAGTGATGAATGTCTCGGAATTGCCTTTGTTGCAATGGTTTAAACCAAGTTAAAGCGGTATTCTTTAATGTTAGTCCAAATGCATTGTATTGCGTGAACATATCTTCTACTTGCTCTACACATAGCACTTGCTTAAATTCTGCAACATGATCATAGGGATCTCCTATCCCATCAAAGTAGTTTTTCATGGACTTTACTAACTTAGTGGGTCTAAATATTCTTGGGTGTTCACGTGGTGTAGGTAGAGGAAAATCATCTCTACCGCCTGGTATTCTAGGTTCTCTTTGTCTTTCCACTGTGTCTGTGTCTATGGTGGTTCTATCTCTCCCTATGGGATGATTGAAACTTACTTCATGTCTCTCTTTGTTTTTCTCTCTTTGAGTACCATGGGCTGAGGATGTTCCTGCCCCCTGATGGCTCGCATTTACGTTTGTTCTAGATGGAGGGAATACCAAATTGCCTCTCCATGTGTAGGTATTTCGTGCGTGGTCTGGTACCACAAATACTCGTTCTAAAGTTGTACCGAACAAAAATACATTTTACTGCTTTATCATCCAATTTCATGCAATGTTACTCAGGCACTAATGCATATGCCTGACAACCAAAAACATGCAGATGAGCAACCGATGGCTTGTAACCATGCCAAGCCTCATATGGAGTGATAGACTACAGTGCTTTAGTGGGACAGCGATTAAGTACATATGTTGCACACATGACAGCCTCAAGCCAGAAACTATGTGGTAAAGCTTGACTCTTGACCATACACCTCGCCATCTCCATGAGTGACTTGTTCTTCTATTTGTCAAATCCATTTTTTTGAGGTATGTATGGCACTGTACACTAATGTTCTATCCCATGTTCAGCCAAAAATGCATTAAACTCAAAAGACATATATTCCCTCCTCGATCAGAATGGACGGTGCCCATCTTACATGCTGATAGATGTTTAGCCAAAACCAACAACTGTTTGAGGAATATAAACACTTTGGACTTTGCCTTCAATGGATATACCCATGTATGCCTGGAAAAATCATCAATGAACATCACAAAGTAAAGATAGTTCCCAAAAGAAGATGCCTGCATAGAACCACAGACATCACTATGAACAAGCTGCAAGTTCTGAGTAGCCTAAATTGAACCATCTTTTGGGAAGGAGGAATGCTTCATTTTGCCCAAAATACAAACTTCACATACATGTTTACCGGGTGCCTCAAGTTTGGGCAAAAAGGACACCATTTCAAATTTCTGCAGGCATAACAAACTAGCAAAATTTAGATGACAAAAGCGTACATGCCAAAGCTTTACATCTGACATAGCCTGAGAATCATGTACTGCACATGCTAAATCATTCACAGATCTTTCATAGTCTATGAGTTTATACAACCCACGAAATAAAATGCCAGAAGCAATAATCCCGTCACCATTTGAGAGATCATGAACTGTACACCTGTCATCAACAAATTTCACAACCAAGCCAATCTTGGCTAAAGCCAAAATCATAACAGATTCTTCTTGATCCCTGGCACAAATAAAGCATCTGACAAAGTGAAAGAACTACCATTAGCAGTAGTCAGAATGATCTTACCAATTCCCATGACAGGATAAGAGGAGTTGTTGATGCATGTGACATTATTCCCTATAGGGGCAGACTCGAGTGAAGTGAAGAAACTGTGTTACGAGGTAATATGTTTGGTTGCCCCACTATCAAAATACCAAGCGTCTGAGTCTACTGCATACATACACTGCTCATGAGAAGATTGGCCAAAACTGCAAACAGTAGTAAATGCCCATTCTTCATTGTGCACAGGATTAGCAGACTCTATTTTCAGTGTAGAGGC
Source organism: Ceratopteris richardii (assembly GCA_020310875.1). NCBI lineage: Eukaryota > Viridiplantae > Streptophyta > Polypodiopsida > Polypodiales > Pteridaceae > Ceratopteris > Ceratopteris richardii. Next base: position 7,323,378 of record CM035437.1, on the reverse strand, counting down.
CTCTGCAACAACCCTTCCAGCCTCCTTTTTTTTTGTCTCTTTAGCAGTCAGTTTTGGACTGCTCTTAATGACATGATCATTTGCTTTATAGTATTTGCAAAACAATTTTTGCTTTTCAAATTTCTTCTCATCTTTGTCTTCCTTCTTTGAATGTGCAGCATTTGCATATTTCTACTCACTAATAGATGAGCTCCATTTACCTTTAGCCTTCTGACTAGCCAGGAAAGCATGATCTATAACACGCATAATAGACTTGTTCTTCCTAGACCGATCTTCTTGCAACATAACAAAAACTAACTCCTCAAATGGGTTATATTCTACAGATGTACATGCTTGGAGGAACGCAAAGTTCCTTGCTCGAGGGATAGCCAAGGCCAAAATCTAGAGAGTTCATACAAGGTACGTACTCATGATGGCCAGATGAGTAGAGGGACCTTAGAGAGAACTCTAGATGCTGACTAGGCAAGGGCTATAAATAGGCTGGGAGGTGATTCCGAGGCATGTCATTCTCCACTTCTTACAATTGGTATCAAAATGGCAAGGAGAGAGAGACATTGGGGAGAGCTTGATGGAGATGAAGAACCATCCTTTTCTTTGCAAGAATGGAAAGCTTTTTCATACTAACTATGGGCATCACCGTCTTCATGACAAAAAAACGTGAGCAACCATGGAGTCGAGGTTCGCATGGAGCTCAAAAGGATGCATCGTGGATAGCTTGGGCAATCTCCAAGTACAACAATAGAAAAAAAGAGGTTTTTGAATCACAAATATAGTTTGACGTTGACTACATCTGCATACGTAAATGAATAGGTAAATCTCTTCAATTTAGATTAGAGAATGAATTTGCCATCATGCAGAGGTTTGGATTCGAACCCAAAACCTCCCACAGCTAATCCAAACGTTCTATCCACTAAGCCATCATGGCTGGCTAATTATTGTTCACGCATTTACATATACTACATAGTTTCTATTGTGTACACATAAAATACAAGAAGAATACAAGAAGATAAAGTAGAGAGAGAAGGAAAGAGAAAGAAAGAGAAGGAAAGACAGAAAAAGAAAGAAAGAGAAGAAGTAGAGATAGAAAGAAAGAGAAAGAGAAGAAGGAGAAAAGAGAGAGATAGAAAGAGAGAAGCCAAGAAAGATAGAGAAAAAGGAAGAGATGGAGAGAGAGAGAGAGAAAGAAATAGAAAGAGATGGAGAGAGAGAGAGAGAGAAAATAAGAAAAGAAGGAAGAAGAGAGATTCATGAGAGAAGAAAAACAAGAAAACAAAAAAGGATTAAAGAAAGAGAGAAAGAAAGTGAAGGAGGAAGAGAAAAGGATGAAAGAAGAGAAAGACAGAAGAAGGAGAAGATCCTAAGTGAGATAAAGTGAAGAAGAGAGAATGAAAAGATTAGAAAGAGAGAAAAGAGTAAAGAAAGAGCAAGATTAGCATACCTACCTTCACGAAAATGGACATAACTCTCTAGTATGGAACCCAAATTGAATGATTTGACTTGGTATAGAAAGTAGACTTCAAGATCTTTCAAATCGGTGCTAAAAACTACCATTGGATACTTAAGAACCACCTGTGGGTAGTATTTAATTCTCTGCATACTTCTTCAAAGAGGTATGCTGCCCACTCACCTAGATCCATTGTTTTAGCCATAACTTCCTCAATAGGATATCCAAATAAATAAATTCAAATTGATATAGATTCTAGACTTTAAGAGCTTTCTTTTGATTGGTGATATGCCATATTTTGACTATTGCAAGTCATCTCTGCACAAGCTTTTTGATGGCTATTGACTGGCGAGAGACTATTTTTGAATGAATTGAGTGCCTAATTATGATAATTAAGAGTTTCTAATCATATTTTGAACCATTTTGGATAGGAATGAGTTAATTTTCATACCTTTGCATCATATTTTTTCTCTTAAATATATTCATTTGAATATGTTTTGCATAAAACTTATAATTTTGCATTGTATTCTCTTCTAATTATATAACACCAACATTGGAATGTGCATGAAAGTTAGTTTTTACATGAATTTATCTATGCACGTGAAGTTACACTAACTTATGTTGATTCATAAAAGCATGCACATGTTATTGTTGTGTGTTTCAAGATCTTTGTGCAGGTATTGGAGCGAGAAAAAACCTTGTTATGAGGGCGAGTAGTGCCCAACAACACATATTGGAAAAGTTTCTTATTTGTAGGTTTTTGGAGTAAAGAAAGTGGCTTGCTAACCACTAGGCTGATGCCTATCATAGTTTCATGGTTATTATTTTTTTTTATCAGGCTTCATTTTCCTAGGGGTGCTGTCGAATTTTTTGTAAGCACATGGTGTTATATGCCATGTGAGAACTAGAGTGATGTTGTGTTGTGGGGTGATTTGTTCTCTTACTTCAATTACTCAAATTGGATGGTTTTTCTTTCTAACATTACCTACACATCTCCAAATGATGTGTACAAAATTTCAAGATGAAATGTTTCTCAATTTAGGAGATATAAAGAAAAGAGTAAAAGTTAGCCTATGCAAATTTTAAAAATATTGCAAGGATAGAGGCTTAGTATTTTGGCCATTGTGAAAGCCTCAAATGTCCAAATAATATGAAATTTATATCATTAAAAGTAGATATTATTAGCTATGTGCTGTTAAAATTTGAAGAAATTGGACATCATTTGGTAGGTCAAATGACCTATTCTTGTCAGAACAATCACTGGCAAGGATTTGCCAAAGAGTGATACATGTGTTTGATGAACACATGGTTATTTCATATTGGAAGCTCTAATTTCAAAAAAAAATTCTTGTAGAAGCTACTCCAGTATAGACACTATGATATGTCCAAAGTTCAAACATTTTGGAATTTATCTTCATAGTTAGAAGATATTTTAAAAGTGCAGCAACATTGTTTTTAAGCTCACCTAAATGCCGGTGTAGCGAGATAGAATGATAGCAAAGATTGAATTTTGAATTGAAATTTTGTGAAAACAAACTAGATAAGTTTCATCTAGATTTGTTCACAAAGAAAATGAAATCTGGAATTTGTTTCATCAGTCTAAGGGCTTCAAGAAGATGACCATGTACATTTTCAGAGTTGGTCATAAAGTGTTCGACCCTTCCAGTAAAATGGTTATAAAACTTTGAGAAAATATCAAAATCAAGTGATTTTTGTGCCTAATGAAAGGTTGAGAAAAGCTACAAAATGCTGGAAAATTTCATTGATTTTGCATGAGTAAATGTTATTAAAATTAAGCTTTAATCTGCTACTGTTGGAAATTGTTTATGCAGGAGATGTTGTTGGAAGGAAAAGATTTTCCATAGGTTTTTTATGATATCTTTTTTGATATGTTGTGATCACCATGGGCTAGCCATGCCCTAGATACTTGTTTATTGATCAATGATTTTTTGTGACCATTCTCAATAGGACAAAGGAGACTCTATCGAAAGTTTTAGAAATATATATAGTGCCATGAGAGCATGGAACAGGAGAACTTTGCTAGTTGTTCTCATTTCATTTAATTGCATTCATACAAGTTGTATAAATTCCAATTTATTATGAATTAATATTTGATTCAAGTCACATGAGTTGATATTTGATGCAAGTTGTATCCTTCACAACTCTAGTTGAGTTGATTTATTAAATATTTCTCAGTTCTCAACTAAGATGAGTTGATGTTACACATAGTTATAAGTGATAGAGTCATTGGAATGACTCTCTTCTTTCCATAGAGGGAAGGAAAACTTCAGGAACACTTCATGATTTCATTTACTATTATTTATGGTTGTGAGTACTCACCGATCTATTCTTGTATTTTTTTGAGACAAGTGTTCGACTTTAATCTCATACACGCATCTATGTGGGGTATAAAGTTTGGTGGTATGGGACATCAAACTTTGTATTCTACCTAGGTGTAGGATAGATGGTATGGGAGAGAAGTCTCTGAGATTGTATTTTTTTAATATGATTTGTAGTTCATTCATATGATCTTCTTATTATTAGATAGCAGAGGGGAAGTTGAGACAGTCACTCTGTATGTGATTGCAAACAAGGCAAGTCCGTAGGCAAGTAGCCTAGAAGCAGAAAGACAACATTTTCATATCAAAACTATGAATAGGCAAGTGCATTGAGAAGAAATTTATAGAGTACGTACTACTTTATTTGATATGCCTGAGGATAGGTCATGGTTCATACATAGTGTGTATGAGGTGAGCTAGATGCTTAGCCTAGTGGGCTATGAGTGTGCACACATTTACTTACCATTTTTCAAAGTATTTAGTGGACTTACATTATGGTTCTCATTATACCTGGGAGTGCCAGATTATTACAGTAGTTTACTAGAGACACCTCTTTCCTAGTTGGGAATGATTTGATCATAGTGATGATCAGACAATGGTGATCAGAGATAAAGTAAGTTTCATCCACTTGGAACATCTTGCATTTTATTATTGAGAAGGCGGTGGTAGTTCCACTAGTTGCTATACTTTCTTAGCACGTCTTCACTTGGCATGATGGAATTAGTTCTAGAGAGTGGATTGGGATTAACTTTGTATGGGAGATATTTTGATCCATAGTTTGGATTATTGTATATGATATATCTAGATTTTGATCCATAGTTTGGATCATTGACATATTGATATCTTGGTCCATAGTCTGGATCATTGACAGATTGACATTTTGGTCCATAGTCCAGGTCATTAACAGATTGTCATCTTGGATTCATAGTTTGGATCATGGTGAGATTTTTTAGAGATCCATTTCATTACAAGGAGTAAATCAAGTAGATTTATTTAAGCTTAAAAGTTAAGCACTATTTGGAAAAGATTTCCATTTATTTTTAGTATTTTTCCATAGAGATTGGGATATAGTCAGATTGTTTTGGATGAGCATAGTATTTTTGCATAATTATACCATATCAAAAGCTATCAGTGGGTATTTCAAGGAGACAAAGGCAAGATCCTAAGGTCTCTATAGGTGACACGTCGTCCCAAGTTAGTGATCAAGGTCTAGGCATAGGGAGTCCGAGGATATTCCCAGTACTCATGATGTGCACATAGGGACTCATTGAGCCTCAGAGGGATGCCTACAGTATGCCCAAGGCAAGGACTACTATTTATGGATGGAAACTCTAGATCAGAAGCAGAGAGATGAGTTGTCCACTTTTTTATTTTCTAGTATTTCAAACATCTAGCACACTCTACTCTTATTATTTGCAATCATAGATTTTGATTCCCAGGTTTATAGCTCCTTCTATACCATTGAGGGCAATGATCTTTAGAAGGGGGAGAGAGTGTTATATTCCAGAGATGTACATGCTTGGAGGAACACGAAGTTCCTTGCTCGAGGGATAGCCAAAGCCAAAAGCTAGAGAGTTCATACGAGGTACCTACTCATGATGGCCAGATGAGTAGAGGGACCTTAGAGAGAACTCTAGATGGTGACTAGGCAAAGGCTATAAATAGGCTAGGAGGTGAGTCCCAGGCATTTCATTCTCCACTTCTTACAAAATGACAAGGCATTTGGATTGCCTTTCATCATCAAACGAAGAGTAGAAGCAAAACTCTAATATGAATCAGGAAGACCATTCATAACAGTCTGCACAAGTGAGCTATCCAGTATAACTTCATCAACAAAAATCAATTGTTCCATCAAGTCTTTTATCTTTGTTAGAAAAAGAATCGCCTTCATTCATATGCTCACTCTCCAACTATTTTTGGAGGTACTCAACACGAGCCTCATTCCTAGCCTGTTACAATGTGGTAAGTGTATCCCAAGCATCCTTAGCTATTTTGCAAGAGAGAATGTGAGGAATAATGGAACATTTGACAGACAAGGCTATCAATGCATGTGCCTGAGCATCTATGGCATCCCAACAAAGTTGCTTTGTAGTAGGTGCAACAAAAACCGTAGCGTGAACAGGAATATGAAGAAGCATCTTCAATGCCATCTACATCAGCTTCAATACCTGTATTTACAAGTGTAATAGGACGTTTTTCAACACCTTGCACAATGTTCCATAGTCCTTTTGCAACCAATACATGTCGAATCATATAAGCCCACAATGGGTAATTGGTACCATGCACTTATCCTCAACAACCAACATATGGAATACATCACTGCTTTTACCATGTCCAGTGACTAAAATACCCTGATGTAGAAAAATGATTGTATATAAAAAAGTTGAAGAGAAGTACCTTGACAAGTTCTGCTAAACCTGTAGAAAACTTCGAGATGCCTATACTAGCGAGCCAAAACTGGTATATAACTTTGGCAGAAAAAGATGAAATAGCCTACACAAGCACTGCGATAGTGCATTTGGATGCCGAAACGAGCTCAAATCACCCTGAGTATGCATACCAAATTTCGTGCGATTTTGAGACTGTGATCGGAGGGCTGTCAACGATGCCATATCCCATTAGGGCAATAGGCATACATACAAGCCAAGGGAAAAAACCTCATAAAGAGGGGAAAAAGTGCCCCAATGGTCCTATTGTGTTCACACACATCACTACCAAAATATATCAACACCTTTGCCAGAGTAGAGTATTGTTTGATATACTTAGGAGTTTTCCTCTCCAATCATCATAGTATAAAGGAACAACAACCTCAAACCCAATAACATGTCAATCCAAGAAGTATATTGTTTCCTCTACTACTTCCTCGGGCTCTTCCTTTGCCAGAGTAGAATACTGTTTGATATACTTTGGAGTTGTCCTCTCCAATCATCATAATATAAAGAAAAAACAATCTCTAACTCATAAAATTGTCAATCCAAGAAGTATGATAAGACCCTAGCCCCTTCTTCATTAACGAAATCCAAGAATTATCATCACAAGATCAGTTTCATTAGAGATTCATAAAGGATATGGATAATTCAACGATGCTACGAGGTGATATGTTTGATCGCCCCACTAGTTTTTCTTCTAGATTGAGTTATGAATAATCTTTTTCAATTAGTCTTGTGCCTAAAGTATGCTATTTCTCATAATGGGAGATTAGAAGATTGAGATAGATGTATCAAAGCATGAAACGCTCAAAAATTTACTAATCACAAAGATAAATCCATGAAAAACACTTAGAAAATCAACTTGAGATCACCATTAAAGCTCAATGATGAGATTGGAAGGAAGATAAAACTCTCAAGTTCTCATTGATCATAAAAAATACAAAAGATCTCTTACAAATGAGCCATAAATGACTTAAATATTTTTTCAAGTGTCCCTTTTCACACTCTAAATAGGTCCTTTAAACTTTTACTAAAAAATTCTACTCACTTGAGAGTTCTAATAATTCTACAAAAAATAAATAGTTTAGATCCTATCATGAGGAAGACTCTTCCTCATTTTTATAATAAATGGAGTAATCTAGACTACTATATTACAAGATTTTCCCTTTTCTTTTTACATAAATGACTTTCCAACATTCTTCCCCTCCTTGCCTTTTGTCATCCTTGTTGGGGCTTCACTCACTAATTAGACATGAATATATGTAGATACATGAAGGAAGAAGAAATACAAAGAGAAGTGAAGGCAAAAGCTCTCAGAAAACTAAGCCTAAGTGAAGGGATAAATTCACTCTTGTAATATAGTGCAAAATTAAAAGTTTAGACTTGGCATAGAACTTCAAAACTTACAATTTTGAGTCTAGAAGTATGTAGACTATATGTATATAAGTTAATTTGAGTTGAAAAATATAGAGAGAACTCAATTTTGTAATCCTTGAGAAAATAGAGAAAAGTCGAGTTTTTTCTGAGAGAGATGTTGAGGAAAGTCTACTCAATGTATGCGAGTTTTTCATGGCTATGAGCAAAATGAGGCCAAGCCATTTTGTACACATCTTCTCTAATAGTTAACACATATTGGTGTAGAAGGATTTGGTCTAAATCCTCTTGTGTCTTGAATTCTAACTGATTTCATATCAGTGTGTAAGTTAGTTGATAGTTATAAGTTTTCTGGCGCACTTTTCCCTTATCTTCTTAAGGTCAGATCTCGCAGTACAGTGTAAAGTTTTTCATCAGTGATAGCTCATTTTAAAGCTACTACCTTCAACTACAATTGATCAAAAGATCTTTACGAAACGGGATGCATACTCAGAGAAATGAGTCTAAAGTGAAGGTATGTCAAATCGATGAAGTCATTTTTCAGATTTCAGATATAGTGCAAATGTTGAAGTGAATTCAAAAGATTTTGAAGTTATTATTTAAAATTCTTGCTTGATATGTGTTGCTTAACATTAGCAAGAACTTTTATTAGAAAAAGATCAAAAGAATTTGTATGAATCAAGCTAATACAGATCAGATTTGAAGTTAGAAGAAAAGGTGCAGATTTTTGAACAGTGAAATTTTTTATTTCACTAAGTTTGGTGGTAAAGTTCTAAAATTGAGAGTATTACCAAGCTAATGATGATTACAAAGGTGTTCTAATATCACTTTAGCTTAGTTCTTGTGGTGTTTCATACATCAACAAGTGCTATCAGAGCAGAAAGGTCCTCAGGAGTGAAAGGAGGAGCAGATACAAGAGGAATTGAAGAGTTCTTCATTAAAGAGGTGAAAAGTGAGGTGTTCAACAACAAAAGACATCAGAGGAATGATTCGAAGTTATTCTCAAGGGTAAAGATCTACAAAAGGTACCATAATTTAACTTTATACTCACAGGTTGCAGCAGAAACAAGAAGATTATGACAGATCATGTATCTATTGACAAATTGGATAGAGATAATTATCCTGCTTGGGTAATGAGAATGGAAGCCTTACTTATGAGTAAGGATCTAATGATATATGTGATAGGTGAAGAAGAAAATCCTAAATTTGAAGATGAGAGTCAACCAAGGAAAGAAGAACTAGAAGCTTTGAAGCTATGGTAGAAGAGAGATGCAAGTGCAAGGGCTTATATATATAATACTATCAAAGATCATTTGCTACCACATATCAGAGGATTAGAAATAGCTGAAGACATATGGAATGCTTTGGAAGATCACTTCCAAAACACTACTAAAGCTAGGAAGGCTAGCTTATGGTCAGAGTTCACCACATTTAAGAAAAAGCAAAATCCGAGTATTAGTGATTATGTCACTAAGATGAAGGACTTAGTAGATAGTCTTGGATCTATTGATGAGGATATTGAAGATCATAGGTTGATAGCACAATTGCTTGTAGGGTTGAGAAGAGATGAGAGGTGGAAACCTTTTGTACTCTCAACTGAACTTTCATTAAATCATTATGTGCCAGAATTAAATCAATTGCTTGGACTGATGCTCACATTTGAGCAAGACTTGAAGTCAGATGGAGATAAAGGATATAGTTCTGCTATGTATGCAAAGAATAAGTAGAAAAGTGAGAAAGGTAAAGTAAAGGATGAAGAAGAGCTGACTACTCAAGCAAATTATGCAAGAGGAAGAGGTATTGGCAGAGGTAAAGGTCGAGGAAATGGAAGAGGTAGAGGAAATCAGAACAATAACAAGAAGACATGTTGGATTTGTAGATTGAGCAATCATCTAGCCTATGATTGTTGGCATAATCAACAAGGATCAAATCAAAATCAAAGTAATAATGGCAGAGGAAGAGGTGGAAGGTTTCAAAATCATTTTCAAAGAGGAAGACAGAATTCAAGAGGAAGTTTTGGTAGAGGTGGTGGAAGAAATTGGAATCAGAATCAGTCTTACAACACTACCTATTACAACTATGCAAATGATACACAAAATGACAACCATACAACATTGATGATGAATTCAATAAGTACATCAGAGAAGGAGGATCTCAAGGTATTCTATATTGACTATGGTTGTTCAAATCATTTGTCAGGTAATATAGAATTGTTATCAAAATTGGAAGAAGATATTTCAAGTCATACAGTACAAACAGGTGACAATACAAAACATAATGTGCATTCAGTTGGAAAAGTGAAGTGCAGGAGTGGAGCTGATTTTCTAACAAATGTTTTGTATGTCCCAACAATACCAAAGAATCTGATTAGTGTGGGACAAATAGTGGAGAAAGGTTTTCAAGTCAGATTTACAAATGAAGGGGTATTTATTGAAGATCCAGAGGATGGATACAATCAAATTGTCTGTGGTAAAAAGGAAGGTAGACTTTTTACTCTCAAAGTGCAAGGAAATGTTGGTCAAGCCCTAATCACACATGGTGATGAAGTACTCACAGAGTTAGACCTCTGGCATAAGAGGTTAGGACACTTCAATGAAAAAGGAATTAAAACTATGGTGGAGAATCAATCTGTAATAGGGCTACCAAATGTAAAAAGCCAACATATGATCTACAAGTGTGAAGCTTGTCAGATGGGAAAGGCACATAGATTATCATTCAGAAGAAAGGTTTCAAGCATGATGGTTTGCTATAGCTCATACATACAGATGTATGGGGACCAACAAAAGAAGGATCAATCAATGGGTCTAGGTATTATGTTCTTTTTATTGATGATGCTACAAGGTGGATAACCATTTATGTTTTCAAGGAAAGATCAGAAGTATTTGGAGCTTTCAAACATTTTCATGCATATGCAGAAAGAGTTACAGGTCAAAAGCTCAAAAGGTTGAGGTCTGATGGAGGGGGAGAATACTTCTCCCAAGAATTCAATGATTATCTTTGGAATGCAGGTATCAAGAGAGAAATAACTTGCAGATATACACCTCAACACAATGGGGTGGCAGAAAGGAGGAATAGAACATTGGTTGAGTTTGCAAGAGCAATGTTAAAAGAAAAGAATTGCCCTAAGTATCTTTGGGTTGAGGCTGTAAATACAGCTACATATCTTGTGAATAGGTTACCATGTGCAGCTCTAAATGGAATGACCCCTTATGAAGCATGGTGGGGTAAGAAACCAACACTTGATCATTGTAAAGTTTTTGGATCAATTGCTTATGCTTATGTACCATTACAACTTAGACATGAGCTTGAACCAAAGCCTGAAAAATATATATTTATTGGGTATGATGAAAAGCAGATGGGTTATAGGCTATGGAGTCCTCTAACAAAACAGTTTATTGTTTCTAGAGATGTGACATTTGATGAACAGAAGAGTTGGTATGCAGATAAAGATTGTAACCTTGAAACATTTGAAGAAGAGGTAAGAAGAAGTGAAAGAGGTAAATCACATATGCAGGTAGATGGAGATGAATATCATATGCAAGCAAGCGCATCCAGAGTTGGATCATATAGAAGAAATGAAGATGAACCAAGATTTGATGAAGAAGTATATCCAGATACACATGAAGAGTGTGAACCAAGGAGATCAACCAGAATGAGGAAACAACCTACAAGGTATTCTTATGATACTTCTTATTTGACTCAGAAAAACTATGCTTACTTGATTAAGGAACATGAAGAGCCTCAAAGCTATGATGAAGCAAAAGGTAAGCGACAATGGGAAGAAGCAATGAAGGAAGAGTTTGATGCACTTGAAGAAAATAAAACTTGGGAACTTGTTCCAAAACCTAATGGTAAGAAAGTGATTGGAAATAAATGGGTTTACAAAATAAAGAAGCATGCAGATGGAAGAATAGCCATATATAAAGCTAGATTGGTGGTTAAAGGCTATGCTCAAACTCATGGCATAGATTATGATGAGACATTCAGTCCTGTAGCAAAGATGTCAACCATAAGGACAATCATTGCTATCGCAGCATCAAAAGGATGGACATTGAGTCAATTGGATATAAAGAATGCATTTTTGAATGGATATATATCAGATGAGGTCTACATGGAGCAACCTCAAGGGTTTGCAGATTACAAGTTTCCAAATTATGTTTGCAGATTGAGAAGAGCACTTTATGGATTGAAGCAAGCTCCAAGAGCTTGGAATTATAGACTTGTGAAGTATCTTAATGATCTTGGATATCAAAGTTCAAAGGCAGATGCAAGTTTACTTATCAAGAGAACAGATGAAGGTATGATCTACATTTGTATTTATGTAGATGACATTATAATTACAGGTACTTCAAATGAAGGAATCAAGGAGGTGAAGAGATTACTTGAGAAGGAATTTAAGATAAGTGATCTAGGAAAATTGTCATATTTTCTTGGAATGGAAATCACTTATGCAGAACATGGTATATATGTATCACAAGAAAGGTATCTTTTGAATCTTCTAAAGAAGTTTAACATGGAGAATTGCAGAGAGGCATCAACACCACTAGAGGTTAATCATAAACTCAGCAAATATGATGGTGCAGAGTTCAAAGATATGAGGAAATATCAATCTTTAGTGGGAAGCTTGATTTATGCTACACTAACAAGACCTGATCTTAGCTATGCAGTGGGAGTTCTTTCTCAGTTTATGCATTGTCCAAAGGATCCACATTGGATTGCAGGTCAAAGAGTTCTTAGATACATCAAAAGAACTTTGAAGGAAGGATTATATTATCCATTTACATCAGATACAAGGCTGAGAGCATATAGTGACTCAGATTGGGCAGGAAGTCAAGATGATAGAAGGTCAACACATGGATATATGATATACATAGGAGATAAACTTGTGAGCTGGTGTTCAAAGAAGCAACATATAGTGGCCTTATTATCAACTGAAGCTGAGTACAAAGGACTTGTGGAAGCAGCAAAAGAAGTGATATGGATGCAGACTTTGTTCAAAAGCTTGGATATTGATCAAGGTATACCTATCATATATGGAGATAATATGAGTTCATTGTATCTTGCAGCAAATCCTGTATTTCATGCAAGAACAAAGCACATAGAGATACAATATCATTGCTTGAGAGAAAAGGTAATGGAGAAGGAGATTGAAGTGGTATACACTTCTACAAAACATCAGATTGCAGATATTATGACAAAGAGCTTGGATGGAGTGAAGACAAGTAGATTCAAAGAGATGGCAGGAATAAAAGAGAAGAAGATTACATGAAGAAGTCAGAGGATGCTAATTAGTGATTGAGGGAGAGCTGTTGGGGCTTCACTCACTAATTAGACATGAATATATGTAGATACATGAAGGAAGAAGAAAGACAAAGAGAAGTGAAGGCAAAAGCACTCAGAAAATGAAGCCTAAGTGAAGGGATAAATTCACTCTTGTAATATAGTGCTAAATTAAAAGTTTAGTCTTGGCATAGAACTTCAAAACTTACGATTTTGAGTCTAGAAGTATGTAGAATATATGTATATAAGTTAATTTGAGTTGAAAAATATAGAGAGAACTCAATTTTGTAATCCTTGAGAAAATAGAGAAAAGTCGGGTTTTTTCTGAGAGAGATGTTGAGGAAAGTCTACTCAGTGTATGAGAGTTTTTCATGGGTATGAGCAGAATGAGGCCAAGCCATTTTGTACACATCTTCTCTAATAGTTAACACATGTTTGTGTAGAAGGATTTGGTCTAATTCCTCTTGTGTGTTGAATTCTAACTGATTTCATATCAGTGTGTAAGTTAGTTGACAGTTACGAGTTTTCTGGCGCACTTTTCCTTGATCTTCTTAAGGTCAGATCTCACAATACAGTGTAAAGTTTTTCATGAATCATAGCTCATTTTAAAAGCTACTACCTTCAACTACAATTGATCAAAAGATCTTTACAAAACGGGATGCATACTCAGAGAAATGAGTCTAACAGTGAAGGTATGTCAAATCGATGAAGTCATTTTTCATATTTCAGATATAGTGCAAATGTTGAAGTGAATTCAGAAGATTTTGAAGTTATTATTTAAAAGTCTTGCTTGATATGTGTTGCTTAATATTAGCAAGAACTTTTATTAGCAAAAGATCAAAAGAATTTGTACGAATCAAGCTGATACAGATCAGATTTGAAGTTAGAAGAAAAGGCGCAGATTTCTGAAAAGTAAAATTTTTTATTTCACTAAGTTTGGTGGTAAAGTTCTAAAATTGAGAGTATTACTAAGCTAATGATGATTACAGAGGTGTTCTAATATCACTTTAGCTTAGTTCTTGTGGTGTTTCATACATCAACAATCCTTTACAAAAATTTGTAGTGGCCTTGATCATTGTTGATTTTGTATTTGATAGACCTACCACTAGATTATGATTTTTTCTTTCTGTGATGTTCAAATCATTCACAATCTCAAAAAGTGTTTTCCTCCATTGTATATTACCATAGCTAGTTTATCTATTACATCCTTTTTTATGTATTTTATATAGATGCCTTCAAATGTTGTTAATTTGGCCTTCATTACTAAGGATCGCTTGCTGAATATTTCTAAATATTGTTCAAAAAACCCATAATCAAAGGCATCCTCAAAAATTTGTACATAATGGCTACCCATGAATATGATAAAAAAGTGCATATGAAGGTGAGTGAAATCCTATATAGTTCATGGTCCTTATATCTGTATCGGTATGTTTCTATACAAGTAATTATTAATTTCAAAATTCTCATCATTAATATACAGTCTAGGTCATTCACATCTTCAAGGTTTTCAATCACTATTTTGGATGGGGTCAACATATAGGTCCTTGATGGCCAAGCTCCTTTCTTTGGTCCTGCAATCTTCAAAAAGTTCAGCCATTTCACTGAGAATATACCATCCTCTCTCTTTTTCCAAAACCTCGGCCAATCCCTTCTCCATGCTCCTAGACAAAAAGATGGATTAATCTTTAGTTGCAAAGGAGCTTTTGTAGAGATCTTCCTGCATTCCTCATTTCTATCTAACCACTTATTCCTCCAAGAAGGATTATCTTTTTCAAATAATGCTTCAATTATCTCTATATTCTCTTCATATTCAAGGAAATTATTTGATTCTATTCCCACTCTGGCAATTTGATGATTCTTTATACTCTCTAGAACCATACATAAAGGAATTCCTAGTCCTTTTGTAGGCCAATGATGATGATGAGGATTGAATCCATGTTCTAATGCAACTTTTATAATTTCATCTTCATATTGATAATGTATTTTCCTTATGTACTTCATCTTGGCTTCTCCATCAATGAGGAGCTATGTATAAATTCATCTAACTCTTCATCATTTTGTCTCAATTGCCCTCTTATCTTCCATATTTTATTCTTGTATAGGATAAGGTACTCTTTCATATTCCTCTGGTCTTTCTTGAACCACATTTTCAATGATGACATCTTTTATATGAATATTAGATTTAGCTTTCCAATTTTCAATTTCCTTTAACCATTGTGTTCTCTGCTACTTCCAAGTAGCTCTTTTTTTTCAATTCTTTCACTTAGGTTACGGTAACCGCTCATGACCGTAGCAACATGTCTACTTGCCTATTTTTCCCGTTCTTTTGCATCTTCTAACTCCTCTTTCATCTTTTTTATTTCTTTTTTTAATGACTCCATCTCTGCATTTTGATTCTTTTATCTACTTGTTTCTGCTTTAAAGTGAACCTCCTCCATTAAGATTCTATTTATTTCTTTATTGGCTTTAGTTAATATCTAATAAGAGGTCTATAGGAATCTATCTTTTGACTCTAATTTCTTGACATCATCTTCCATCTTCTTTACACTAAAGCATATGAGGGGCATACCGATGCTAGCCATACTCAGGGTCATGCCGCGACATCGATATGATCGCTGGAAATGTCTGGAAAGGTCACGTTCATCATATCGACGATCACTTGACTATCGATATAACAATTAAAAAGATTTTGTTAGTATAGGCATCAAAAAATATCGACGCCAATATATGCACCGATATATGAGCCGATATAGGCATCTGCATATGCGCCGATATAGGCCCCAGTATAAGTGTCAAAAAATTCCCTAAGATATTGATGCTTATACGTGCACTTATATCAAAGGCTATATTCTCGCCGATACCGATGGCATGTTTTCACATAACCTGACCTGAGAGTAAAAAGTCAACATTTGCCACTAATTTCAACTTCATACCACTAGTGTCAAGTTTGTGTGCGGTGTACATTGTGCTGGTCCACCTGCATTGTCATTGTCTTGTGCACACACACACACATCTCTCTCTACACACACATCTCTCTCTAGATCTCACATCTTGGTAAGTGATGTGCATACTCTTTCACCATTTCTCTTTCTCTATGTTTTCTCTTTTCTAATTTCTCTTTTCTTTGGTTTTGCAAGAGCTTTTGGGCATCAGTTCTTTGGAATTTGACAAGAGACAATGTTGATTGGGCTTTGATGACAATGATCCAAACAATTACATCGATGTAAGTGATTATTTTGTTCTCTATTAGAAATAGAGATAGAGAGAGATAAAGAGAGATAAAGAGAGAGGTGAGAGAGAGATGAAAGAGAGAGAAACAAAGAGATAGAGAGAGATATATGAAAGAGAGAGAGAGATACATATACACACATAGATGTAAGTGATTGTTTTGTTCTTAATTAGAAACAAAGATAGAGAGAGAGAGACATGAAAGAGAGATAAAGAGAGAGAGAGAGAGATAAAGAGAGAGAAATAGAGATACATACACATGCACAAATGCATACTCATGTATATATGCATGCACACACACACATACACACATGCATATGCATACATACATACAGGCACACATATACAGATATGCATACGCATACATATGCATGCATACATACACACACATATGTACACACATACATACACATACATATGCATATATTACATACACTCTCACATGCATACACATACACACACGTGTACATGTTGCTCTAGCACAATGGTAAGCACCACGTTAAGAAGTTCCACCTCCTTAATGTCAATCCATAGAAGAGATAGGAGTGATATGAAGGTCATGAACGCGAGATGTAGTGAGAGTGAAGGTGAAAAGCATAGAGATGCACACACACATACACATACACAAGAAAGAGATAAGCAAGACATAATAGAAGGTTGAAAGTGGATTTTATTTATTCTGCACTTGTCTCACATCCACTTGATAGATATGTTCCAGGTTTAGATTTTGTTATGCTAACAGATGCAGGTGAGCCTTCTTGCTACAAAGAGGCTATGCAGACAAAGGATCATGTCAAGTGGGAGCGTGCCATGAAGAGTGAGCTAGATTCTATTCACAAGAATGGTACTTGGGATTTAGTATCTTTGCCAAAGGGCAGGAAAGATTTACCTTGTAAATGGGTATATAACTTGAAATTCACATCAGATAGTGCTTCTCCAAAATAAAAAGCACGACTTGTTGCAAAGGGTTTTAAGCAACAACATGGTGTTGATTTTGAGGAAATCCTCTCTCTAGTGGTCAAGTTGACTACTTTGCGCATGTTGCTTGGATTCGTTGCAATGGAGGACTTAGAGCTAGTCCAAATGGATGTGAAAACTGCTTTCTTGCATGGAGATCTTACATATGAGATCTATATGGAACAACTAGAGGGTTATGTAGTTCTTGGCAAGGAAAGTCTAGTTTGTAAGCTCAAGAAGAGCTTGTATGGACTAAAACACTCTCTTAGACAATGGTACCAAAAGTTTGATGCTTTTATGAAGTCCCAAGGCTATTCTCGAAGCAATGAGGATCATTGTCTCTACACAAAGAGATGCTCATATGGCAGCTTGATATGCTTGATACTTTATGTCGATGATATGTTGATTGTTGGGAAGTCCTCCTATGACTTGGCAATTCTCAAAAGGAAGTTGAGTTAGACAATTGATATGAAGGATTTGGGGGATGCCAAACATATTCTTGGCATGCACATTATTCGTGATAGGAGTAAAAGATCCGTATACTTGTCTCAAAGTGAGTACATATCCAAAGTACTTCACAGGTTCAATATGCAAGGTGGAAAAGCATTGAGTACACCTTTACCCACATATGTGAATTTGAGCAAGGATGATTGCCCCAAATCAGATGAGGAAAAGGAATTCATGACCAAAATTCCCTATCAGTCTACCATTGGTAGTCTCATGTATGCTATGGTAGCTATGAGACCAGACATTGCATTTGCAATGGGAGTTGTGAGCAGATATATGTCTAATCCTGGCAAGAAACATTGGGAAGTGGTCAAGATGATTTTGAGATATCTGAGTGGCACTAAGGAGAAGTGTTTATGCTTAGGTAGAGGGAAAGCATCCATTATTGGTTACACAAATTCTGACTATGTTGGTTGTGTAGACAATCGTAAGTCTACATCAGGGTACATTTTTCATTTTGTTGGAGGTGCTATCTCTTGGAGATCTCATCTTCAAGAATGTACAACTATTTCCATCACAGAAGTAGAGTATGTTGGATAAAGTGAGGCATGTAAGGAATCATTGTGGCTTTCTCATCTTGCTTGTGATATGGGTTTACCTCAGCATGTACCTCGTTTGCTCAGTGACAGTTAGAGTGCCATTGCTTTGGCTAAGAATCTGGTCTATCATGCAAAGACCAAGCACATTGAGGTGAGGTATCACTTCATTAGAGATTGCTTAGCCACTGAGCGCATTTTTCTTGAGAAGGTACACACTCGAGATAATGTTGCAGATGCTTTGACTAAAGCTCTACCACAGGATAGCTTTCGACACTGCTCTCACTTGATGGGGGTTACTTGATTCATGATCTTACACAATCACTTGCATACAGTGTAACATGCCCATCATGTGGGAGGTATAGTTTGTATACTTACACTCAGGTATTCTTTATCATTCTTTATTTTTCTCCCATAGTTACTTTGTCCATATTGACCTTTAGTGAGAGATTGTTACCGTTAGTGTCCATGTGAAATGCCAAATGGCCACTGGACACTTCTTTGTATATGTTCTTTAATAAAACATATAGTGGCCTGGTTAGTCACAGACGGTAAGTTAAACCGCATTTGTAAGACCTAAGAAGTCTATCTTCATGCTCCCTCTGTACTGTGTCTTTCTTGCATATTCTATAGCCTCTGTGTGGAGTATTGTGTGCGGCCCTAGGAGCTCAGTTTTCTACTCCGAGTATATCTTCGTGAAGCTCTTGAGAAGAAGAGCGCACTATGGTGCATCACCATCGAATTACTTCATCACTTTTGAGGCATTAGCAAGGTTCTTCGAACAATCTCTTATAACATGCTCTTTACCACATTTGGCACAAAAATCTGGTATGTTATAGTATTGTGACTGTCTTGCTATTGGAGGATGTGGACAATCGTTTATGAAATGATCTCCTTGACCCTAAAGCATGGTCTTCTAGGGCCGTGTTGTCTTTGCTATCTTAACTAGGGTCATGGGTTAGGGTTGGCTTACATTACATTGGCATAATCGAGCTCCTAACTAGGTTCCAATGGTTGTCTATCATATTGATATGTTTCCATATGTTCTAGTGACTTTGTATAATATGCAGGTGGGCTATCCACGTGGGTAGAGTCAAAACTGTTAGAATTAGGATCATTGTCTGTGATCCGCGATGAAGAAGGCACTAAAGTCCTATTGAGCTTTTCTTCTATAGCAACGTATTTGACTGAGATGACATTCGCTGGTGGGTGTGGCTGCTGAGCTAACACGGGTTGAGGTCTCTGTTGAGCCTGATAAAGATAGTTCTATGGAGGCCTATAGTAGTGAGGCTGAGCATTGTATTGACCTTGATACCTACCTGGTTGGGGGTATACTTGAGGGTAGTTCCATCACACTACTTGCTTGTTGTATGGGCAATCCTGTGCCGTGTGATTTGTGTATCATCTCTCAATTGTACAGTATTGGCCACTAGGATTGGCTTGAGGTTGTGCCACATTGGGGCACACATTTGCCATATGGTCACCACCATAGGTGTAACAATGTTTGTTTATTGTTAACCTAGGTATCTGTTTGCAAGAGACTCCTAGTTTTTGGGCCACTTTTTCTACTAGATCCTCTATCGAGCTAGAAATTTTTGAGGATGATTGAGATGAACAATCTGAGTCCTTATAGGCCTTTGAGAGTTCCAACTCATCTCCCAGATTATCCTCAATGTCTATACAAATCCTTACGCATTTCTCTAGTGTTCTAGGTTCCTTCAAATATACATAGGAGCATAGTTTAGATCTCAAGAGGCCATCTAAAAACAATAACACTTGCTTGGCCTGTGAGGGTAGTTCTTGAATCGGACTCTCAACATATTATCTAAACCTACGTCCTACCAGTCCGACAGTTTCCTGAGGGGTCTATTTGAAGTTGTGAATCAATGAAGAAGTATCATGTCTGATTCCACTTTTAGAGAATTCCATGGTGAATGACTCTAACAAGTAATGAATATTCCTAAATTGCCTTTGTTGCAATGGTTGGAACCAAGTTAAAGTCGTGTTCTTTAACATTAGTCCAAATGCATTGTATTGTGTGAACATGTCTTCTACTTGCTCTGCTCGTAGCACTTGCTTAAATTCTGCAACATGGTCATAGGGATCTCCTATCCCATCAAAGTAGTTTTTCATTGACTTTACTAATTGAGTGGGTCTTAGTATCCTTGGATGTTCTCATGGTCTAGGTAGAGGAAAATCATCTCTACCACCTGGTATTCTTGGTTCTCTTTGTCGTTCCAATCTATCAGTGTCCATGGTTGGTCTATCTCTCCCTATAGGATGAGTAAAACTTACTTCCACTCTTTCTTTGTTCTTCTCTCTTTGAGTACCATGGGTTGAGGATGTCCCAGCACCCTGATGGCTCGTGTTTACATTTGTTCTTGATGGGCGGAATACTAACTCACCTCTCCATGTATAGGCATGTTTGGCATGATCCGGTACTACAAATATTCTTTCTGAGGTATTATCCAAATATACTACCTTTCCAAGTGTATCTGGGTCCTCGAATTCGTAAATCGTAATGGAACCTATCTCACTATGTTGTTCCATTTTGTACCTCCAAAATGCTTCATCCCTGTCCTTATTTAGGAACAATTCTATGCTTCTATTATCCTGAGGGATCCAATCAGGGTTTAATACTCTTGTCAGTACAGATTTCCCTTTGGGTGTCCTTAGTTCTTCTCCTAGTGGTTCTTTTCCTTGAGTTATTGCTTCCACCTCTAAGCTTACTATACCGAACTCATTGGTATGATTAGGTTGATTACTCATGATATACATTGTTCCTTCTTTGTCTATGTATGCATCTCTCTCGAATTTCACCACTGGATGTTCCAATCCAATGCGTTGGTCAGGGTTGTGCAATTGCACCACTAATCTTCGCAAACCATCTTCATAGATGCAAGCACCTAGGTGGTTGGTTCGGATATATTCTAATTGGGTTCTGTAGGGTCCTTTGGGTCTTTCCAAATATGCTACGCTTAACCCTCCTTCTAGTCTTTCCGTGCTAAAACCATTTCTGAATCACTGGTATCTGAGCCCAACTCATAAGGGTAGCTATTCAATTGTTGTGCCCATGAATATGCAGTAGTTCCTACACTTGCTTCTGATGATATAAGGCTTCGTCGATTAGACTTACCTATATGCTTTCCCAATCTAAGGTTCATGAATTTACTTCCTAATTACTCAACACACACTCTGATCGTCAATGTTTCTTTGTTTTTAATTGCTTATTCTGTTCTTAATTCCTTTACATTCTTGTCTTTTCTTAATGTATGCATCAGGAGTCGACTTACCATTGTCGGGGAGCGAAGGAAGGTCTGAGGAAGAGCGACGTGGGGTTGGATCAGGCCCCAGTGTGGGTCGCACTCCCTGTTTGATGAGCCACGTCTGCGCATTGGGTGCCTCGCCCTCGGTATGGTGACTCGTATTGCACATCGTAGGCCCATGCCTCAGGAAGGAAAGGACAAGCAAATGGTCGCACGCATGGAACGTAGGCGTCGAGAACGAAAAATCCCAGATACAACGCTAAAATATGGAAGTCACCGAATCGATGTGCAGACAAAGCTCAATAATATAATGTAAATGCAACTGAAGTCATCCAATGAAATCTCAATGATACAATGATTCCCCCTAAAATGTGGGTCGGTGATACGAGAAGCCGCTATAGTGCGGAATGGTGATACAATATGCCGTCGCTATAGTGCGGATCGACCAAATATAAGGTAGACCTCTTGCTACAGTGCAAGAAGATGCCCATGAGCTTCTCTTCGGTCTTTGCAGTCCAAACTTTTCTTCAAGTCTTCTCTCTTTCTTCAATCACTTCTTTACTTCATATAATCTCCAAAATCATCAACCAGTCCAACCTCATTTGAAAATATCAACGGCCTAGAGGGAAGATCCGCAAGGAAAATCCATGGGGAATATAAAATCACGTTAGTCTACACTTCCTTCTTCACTTCAGATAATCTTCTTCAAATCATGAGAATCCTTGAAAGCAGATCCACAGAAGTGTCCACGGGAGGAACAAATGAGGCTTGGTCCCTATTTATAGGTTCGCCTCCTAGGACATCCTTATAGATTCTTCTAACATCCTTATAGATTCTTCTAACCTCCTCTCAAACTTTCTAATTCTAGAATCATCTTGCATGATGATTTTCTATTTTGGGAAAATCACAGTCCTTATTTCTATTTTTTATTTTTCTCCTTTTTATTTTTCGTAGACTAAGGTTTTGGTTTCACACTTGATATTCATAAATTAATTATTTTTAACGGTTTGACCTAGGATAAAGTGTAATTCTAAGGGTCCAAGTTAGGGTTTTTGATCGAGGAAATTAGGATTTTGCAAATGGTTTCGAGGAGTTTCATGTTGGAGGATAAACACTCCTATGTGCACAACAAAAGCAAATGAACCCTCCTACGATCCTGAAATTTTTCAGACATAGGTTCTGTATTTTCTGAGTTTCTCTGAGTATATCCAAAGACTGAAAATGAAATTTTGCAGGCATAAACTAGACTTTAAGAGCTTTCAAATGAGAGTAAAATCACTCCATTTGGATACTGGATGATGCCTCAACCAGCTGCAACAAAACAGATAACTTGATCTCTTCACAGAGTATGAGCTAACTGGACAGACACTGTTCTGGACATTTCTCTGCACATGTGCAGGCACTGAACCTGAGACTTATACCAGACAAAGTAGAACTTATAAGCTTTCCAACAAGACAAAAATCATTGCAAATGGATTTCGGATGAAGGAGAAACAACAATTACAAGACCGGGGGGTCTGCCAAAAACATCTAGATAGATAGAGTGTGTAAAAGTGAAATTTCTGCAAAATATGCAGAGAACAGCTAGTAGGGGGTGTTCTTAAGCAAGGGGGCAGCTTGGGCACGTATTTCCACGACTCTAAGTCATAATACAACTCATTAGAGGTTTTAAAGACCTCATACTAACCTCTTTAACCAATCAAAAGCATATACATGTCAAAAGTGAGGTCCAATCACATCAAGAGGTGAGCTAAATCTTCTCTAATCAAATTCTTTCCATTATGGGCATGATTTGATGCCTCCAACTCGTGGAAATCAGTCTCCTTTGATTGTGGATGATGTGGAAGGTTCAATTTGGGGCATGTTCCCACACTCTTGAGCTTGAAAAACTTTCAACACTCCCCCTCAAGCTCAAGTCTTTTCCTTTGTTGCTTCAGCCTATGTCTCTTATGTTGATAGCTTCCTTGAATCCTCCAAGCTTTGTACCTTCAAGAAACTTTGTCATCATGTCTGCAACCTGCATTTTAGTGTTCACATACCTTATATCTAGCTCTTTTGCCATCACCTTTTCTCTAACGAAGTGGTAATGAACTTCTATGTGCTTGCTCCTTGCATGAAACATGGGATTGTTAGCTAGATAGATGCTTGAAATGTTGTCTCCATAAAGAGGAAACTCCTGCACTTCCACTTCCAAGTCCTTAAGTAGCTTCTTAAGCCATAATAGCTCACATGTAGCCAATGCTAAACCTCTGTACTCAGCCTCTGTGGATGAAAGAGCAACAGTGGGTTGCTTCTTAGAGCTCCAAGAGATCACTTTTGTACCTATCATGAAAACATAACCCGATGTACTCCTTCGATCATCCTTGCTACCTGCCCAATCAGCATCACTATATCCTTTGACACTTAGATCAGCATCATATGAGTAAAATAGACCTTGGTTGATGGTGTGCTTGATGTAACGAAGCACCTTTCTTGCCGCCATAAGATGATCATGAGTAGGTGTATGCAAAAATTGAGAGAGAACACCTACTACATATGCAAGATCAGGTCTAGTGAATGTAGCATAAATTAATGAACCAATTATGCTTCTATATAGTGTAATATCTTGTATAGCCTCTCCTTGATCTGCAACCAACTTTGTATTGGGCTCCATGGGCTGAGAAAGTGGCTTACAACCACTCATACCAAACCTGTATAGCACATCCAACAAGTATTTTCTTTGAATCA
Source organism: Ceratopteris richardii (assembly GCA_020310875.1). NCBI lineage: Eukaryota > Viridiplantae > Streptophyta > Polypodiopsida > Polypodiales > Pteridaceae > Ceratopteris > Ceratopteris richardii. Next base: position 7,299,291 of record CM035437.1, on the reverse strand, counting down.
AGAAGATGCCATTCTGTGCATAGATTACCTCTATTCCCAAGAAGTATTTTAGTGTTCGAAGATCAGATATCTTGAACTCCTTTCCTAGCTTTGATTTGATATCTTTAATACCTGCAATATCACTTCCTGTGATGATCAAATCGTCCACATAGATGCATATATATACCGTCTTGTCTCCTTACTTCTTCATGTAAAGTGATGGATCTGCAACACTTTCTTTGTATCCACAACTTGATAAATAATCCACTAACCTCTGATTCCAGGCCCTTGGGGCTTGCTTTAGTCCATATAGTGCTTTCCTTAGCTTGCAAACATGATTTGGGTACCTCATACTAGCAAATCCTTGAGGTTGGCTCATGTAGACTACTTCTTCAAGCTCTCCATTGAGGAAGGCATTCTTCACATCCAACTGATATAAGCTCCATTTCCTTGATGTGGCCACTGCAATCAAAGTCCTAATTGTTGGCATCTTGGCTACGGGGCTGAAAGTTTCATCATAATATATCCCATAGCTTTGGGAGAAGCCTTTCGCCACCAACCTTGCTTTGTACCTAGCAATGGAACCATCTGAATTTCTTTTAATTTTGTAAACCCACTTATTACCTATCACCTTCATGCCTTCTTGAGCTGGTACCAAGCTCCAAGTATGGTTCTCATCAAGTGCTTTGAGCTCTTCCTTCATTGCCTCTTGCCATTCCTTGCAATCCTTAGCTTCTTCATAACTAGTTGGTTCTTTGTCCTTGATTACCTGAGTCATGTATGCATAATGCTTTGCAATGAAATTATCATATGTTAACCTTTGTACTGGATATCTTACTCTTGAAGACCTTCTTTCACTTCCTTTTGGTGTGGTTGCCATCTTCTTTCTTTGTTTAGCCACTCCTGGAGTTTGAACTTCTTCTATCTCTTCATCTTCCAACATGCTCTCGTCCACATAGCTTCCTTCTTCAATTGAAATCTTCTCTTTGCCTTTGACTTTGATTTCTTCAGAGCTGGTCTCTCTTTCCCTAAGCCTTCCACTCCATGGTGAGGGTGTCCTTGTGTTGCATGAGTTGCTTGGACCACTCAAATCCATGCTTTCTTGAACTCTATCATCATTCTTCAAATCTGTCTCACCTATGTCTTCAACCTGCAATGGACTTGTGCATGCATACCAAGGCTTCAACTCATCAAAGACAACATCCCTACTTACCTTTAGCTCCTTGGTGATGGGATTATAGCATTTATACCCCTTTTGTTCCATAGAATATCCCAAAAAAATACACCTTTCAGATTTGGCATCTAACTTTGACCTCAACTCTTGAGGTACATGTACATAGCATATACAACCAAAGATTCTAAGATGTGAAATGCAAGGTTTTCTTCCACTCCATGCTTCCTCAGGGGTTAGATGATGTATACCTGATGTAGGACATCTATTCATGATGTATGTGGCTGTATATGTAGCCTCTCCCCAATAACAATGCGGCATATTCATTTCATTGAGCATACACCTTGCTACCTCTGCTATGTGTCTGTTCTTTCTCTCTGCTACCCCATTTTGTTGAGGGGTATACCTGCATGTAAATTGTCTTTTGATGCCATTGACCTGCAAAAATTCAGAAAATTCATGGGAGAAGTACTCTCCCCCTCCATCGGATCTCAAAGTTTTGATAAACTTGCCAGATTCCTTCTCCACTTGTGCTTTGAATTTCTTGAAGTAGTGGAACACATCTGATTTGTTTCTAATGCAATACAACCACACTTTCCTTGAAAAGTCATCAATGAAGGTTACAAATACCTATTTCCAGCAAGGGATGCTTCTCTTGTTGGACCCCAAACATCCGTGTGAATGAGGTCTAAAACATTTGCACTTACATAGGTACTCTTCTTGAAGGGCAGCCTTGATTGTTTTCCTTGTTGGCAAGCTACACAAATTTCATGCAGCATTTTAGATGTAAAATTTGGTAGGCCTCTTACCAAGCTCCTCCTTTACATGTCCTTGAGCTTTTGTAGGTTGATGTGACCTATTCGTTTATGCCATAGATCCAAATCCGCTATCCTCTTGTCTCCATATGTGACATACATTGAATGGTGTGGCTGATTTATGTCCATTGTGAACATTCTCCCTTGCTTTTTTCCTTTTGCTATGAGCTTGAAACCTGCCCTTGGATCCTCAACAAAACATCCTCTTTCATTGAACCTAACTTGATAGCCTTTTTCTACCATTTGGCCTACCGAAATCAAGTTTTTGGTAATAGTAGGGACATGTAATACCTCTGATAAGCACTTTGCTCTTTGATTTCCTTCCAAACTGATATCTCCCACATGTTGAATGGTATGCTCTGAGTTATCACCTTTTTCCACATGCCCTTGATGCTTTGGGACCTGCAAATTACTAAAAAGATCCTTTCGACATGACATATGATTGCTACATCCACTGTCTACATACCATACATCTTCACTAGCTTGAGTTGTATCTTCACCATACCTCATGGCAAGTAAATAATCATTTCCTTGGCTGGATGATGTGTTTGCATAATTACCTTGCCCTCTATAATTGTTGTTGTTGCTTTGATTCCCTTGTCTTTGAGCTCTATGATAGCATTCATTTGCAAAATGACCGGGCTTACCGCATACAAAGCATCCATTTGAAGTGGCTTGTCCTCGTCCACCAAATCTTGCACCTCTTCCTCTATTTGTGGCTCTTCCACCTCTTTGACCTGCATTTTCTTGTTGTCCTTGACCTCCTTGGTTGCTTTGATATCTTCCTCTTCCTCTTGTAGCACCTCGGTTGTGTCTTCCTCTTCCTCTACCTGCATACAACAATTGCCCTTGGCTATCCTTGGCGTTATGACCACCAAGGTTCATCTCCTCTGTCACCATGAGAGTGATTAGTTGATCAAAATCAGGAAGAGAGTCCCTTACATACACTGAAGTTGTGAAAGCCCTCCATTTTTCATCATCCCTAAGTCCATTTAGGGTGTGGGCGACAAGATCGTCATCATCTAGGGCACAACCGATTGACCCTAGTGCATCTGCAAGCTCTTTAACCTTTAATATGTAATCATTGGCACCTTGAGAGGGGCTTTTCCTAAGATTATTTAGCTCATTCTTGAGCTGAATTTTTCTAGCTTTTGTGGAGGTTGAGTACAATCTCTCCAAGCACTCCCACACCTTCTTCGATGTATCCAAATCTTGAATATGCCCTACCATAGAGTTGCTAATATGCTGAGATAAAATGAAAATGACCCTTTTGTCCCTTTCATCCTACTCTCTTACTGCTCTTCTCTGGTCATTGGTTGGATTTACCTCATCTATGTAGGGTTTTGGCTCTCCACCACTCACAAGTCCCCACAAACCTTTCCCCATCAAAAAATTGCTTATTCTAAATCGCCACGGTTGGTAGTTTCCTTTTTCGAGCTTCTCAATCTGAGCATTGAGATCAGCCATGGTGCCTCCTAACTCTTTTGAACCTCCCCCTTGATGCAATGAAGTTGAAAAGGATGGCTTTTACCTCAAAAAATAGAGCTACTCCTCTTGATGAAGCTTCGTCTTTGATTTGATGATGTATTTGCTTCCCCTTGTTGTTGACGTGCCCGTTCTTTGCTTCCTTCCTTCAAACTTTGATGAAGTCTTTACTTCACTTCAGTAGCTCCTTCTTCTCTCTTTGATACTCCACTTATAGCTCTGATACCACTGTTGGAGGATAAACACTCCTATGTGCACAACAAAAGCAAATGAACCCTCCTAGGATCCTGAAATTTTTCAGACATAGGTTCTGTATTTTCTGAGTTTCTCTGAGTATATGCAGAGACTGAAAATGAAATTTTGCAGGCATAAACTAGACTTTAAGAGCTTTCAAATGAGAGTAAAATCACTCCATTTGGATACTGGATGATGCCTCAACCAGCTGCAACAAAACAGATAACTTGATCTCTTCACAGAGTATGAGCTAACTGGACAGACACTGTTCTGGACATTTCTCTGCACATGTGCAGGCACTGAACCTGAGACTTATACCAGACAAAGTAGAACTTATAAGCTTTCCAACAAGACAAAAATAATTGCAAATGGATTCCGGATGAAGGAGAAACAACAATTACAAGACCGGGGGGTCTGCCAAAAACATCTAGATAGATAGAGTGTGTAAAAGTGAAATTTCTGCAAAATATGCAGAGAACAGCTAGTAGGGGGTGTTCTTAAGCAAGGGGGCAGCTTGGGCACGTATTTCCACGACTCTAAGTCATAATACAACTCATTAGAGGTTTTAAAGACCTCATACTAACCTCTTTAACCAATCAAAAGCATATACATGTCAAAAGTGAGGTCCAATCACATCAAGAGGTGAGCTAAATCTTCTCTAATCAAATTCTTTCCATTATGGGCATGATTTGATGCCTCCAACTCGTGGAAATCAGCCTCCTTTGATTGTGGATGATGTGGAAGGTTCAATTTGGGGCATGTTCCCACACTCTTGAGCTTGAAAAACTTTCAACATTTCAAATATCAAACCTATTTCACATCTCATAACCAATTAAATCAATAGAAACTGAAGGGCTTTGGTGTGCAGAACAAGAGGAGGAAGGAAGAGATGGAGGGAGAGAGAAGAGAGGAGAGACGTGCGGATATGCGTGGGAGCCTTGAAGCTCACATAATGTTCTCTCTTGAGGCAATGCTCTATATATGATGTATATATATGAATATGGGGGTAAGGTCACATGACCCTTACATCCCCAACAATAATGAAGGGCTTTGGTGTGCAGAACAAGAGGAGGAAGGAAGAGATGGAGGGAGAGAGAAGAGAGGAGAGACGTGCGGATATGCGTGGGAGCCTCAAAACCCATACAATGTTCTCTCTTGAGGCAATGCTCTATATATGATGTATATATATGAATATGGGGGTAAGGTCACATGACCCTTACATGCCCAACAATCTCCCACTTAAGGGTCAATGTGACCGTAAGTGGTAACATATACAAAGAATGATGTAGGACTATACAATAATGGACCGGAAGAGTCCGGATCTCAACCCATACGGATCAGCCTACACCAATTGCCTCGAACAAGGTGTATCCATGCACCTCAAACTGCTCTAGACTCATATCGATAAGAGTCGAGCTCACATCTGACTGATGCAAGAACTGATGAAGTTCCTGCAAAGCTCCCACTCGCTCTATGCCTATGTCAATCATCAAACGACTGACAACTCCAAGTGCAAATGCTCCAATAGCAACTGCAATGTCTGGTCTCGAGCATAACAACTCATACATCAGACTCCCGAATGCTGACGAAACATGTGCTATCCTGGCTAACCTAAGCATGTCAGCCATGCCTATATCCAAGGCATCCAAAGCACCATCATCAAGACCAACATGTCCTGACATATCTGTGGTCAACATCTGGCATGAGCGAATCCAAGAATGACTGCATGATCGCTAACTCATCAAGATCTAAATCAGTCATCCTATCAACCAAGGATGTGTCTAGCCGTGCATCCTGAGAGCCAAACTACTCTATCACACATTGTGTACCATGAGAGCAATCCTGCTCTACTACACCAAGTGTATGATCATGCTCCACATGAGCTAACCGCGCAACATCAATACCAAGATCAAACTGATGATCACACTCTAACTGAGTATCATCACAATGCTCTACATGAGCATCCACATCATGCTCTAAAGCATCCAACTGATCATCCAAAGTGTGCTCCAAATGAGCATCCACATGATCAGCAAAACCATGCTCTATATAAGCATCATGAGCATCCAAAACATGCTCTACATGTGCATCCATCTGAGCTTCTGAATCCTGCCATACATATGCATCATGAATGTCAATAGACCTATGTGTAGGTAGACAAAATGAGACATGACGAGTCTCACATAGAACATAAGGCTGAACTCCCATTGAGACGAGAGACTCTCTCACATGAAGTACCTGCAATGGATACATGTGCCCAATCTTGGCACCTTTGACAAGCATAAGCTATCCTAACTGCAACTGAAAATGATGCTCACCAAGGAATGCATAACATCTACTCTCCTGTAACTGGCTAACTAAAATCAAGCTCATAGGGAATGAAGGAACATAGCGTACATGTCTAAGTATAAGTGATGCTCCACTAGGTAGCATAAGGTCTACATCTCCAGCACCCTCAATGTCATATGTGGTACAACCAGGCATATGCACACATCCACGACTCTCACCTGAGAATCGACAAAACCACTCACGATGTGGAGTAATATGAAAAGTGGCTAATGCATCAATCAACCAAGCCATGTGCGTGATATCCAATGAACAAGAGGAATCCTGAGATGAACCATAGGAGAAAGTGATATCACCATCACTGGCATAATCAACTGCCATAGACTCTCTTGAAATCACTACCTGACCTGCATCACGTGCATATCTCTGATGTCGTCGTCGCATCTGCCTGAAGCAACGTCGTCAAATATGGCCCTCATGACCACAATGCCAACATCAAAGTCGTCGATGTGATCTATGTCTCACATGAGTCAATGGAATCGCATACATATCATGTAGTCTTTGCCATAATGCACTACTCATCTCCTCATACATAACAGACTTATATATAGAATCCACAAGTTGTAATCAGATAGTGGAGATAGCCAATGCATCCATATCCGTTCATACGTGGTCGGGCATGTCACGAGGCCTCTGTGCATCTCTGTGCACATACATGTGTAACCCTGCACGAACCAATGTATGCCACATCTGAGCTTTCCATCTCGGAAAGTCAGTGCCATCAAATTGAGAAGACACCATGCTGGAAATCCAAGAGACTAGCAATGTAACAAGAGACTAGAAACAATACTCTATCACCAATAAGATGACACCTGCATATCCATATGCATAATTTCACATCACAAATGTCTCGATGGAGAAGGAACCATGTGAACCACCTGTCACATAACCATGCATCTAGCATGCACATAAAACCATGAGCATAAGCTGGCTCACCAAATCTCCAAAGTGATCAAATAGATGTGAAAGAATCTTGGGAAAATTTTGATAGAGTATCCCTTGTAAACTGAGCAATCAAACAAGATAACCAATAACAAAAGAACAATGAGTAATCTGTCACCACCTGTCACTGATCTAATAAAAAGATAATGGCAACTGCATGTGCCCAAAAAAACTAATGGCAATACATGCCAATACAATGGTGATGCACCTCCCACTCAATAATGAATCCTGCAAGATGGTCCAACCTGTCACAAATAACTTGTGACCAAGTCCAAATGAATGGAGATAAACAATGATCCAAAGCTATCGCACAAGCTTCAAGATCAACTAGAGCTCCTTTCTAGCATAAAAGCCGATGAAATTTCGACAGCATCTCCTCTATAAAATGGACTCTAGAACCAAAATAACCATGTGGGAACCACCATCCACATATGCCAAGAATCACACTGGCAAATACATATCAATCAATGATCAAATGCTAATAACGGTGACAAACAAACATGTAACTGAGGCTCCAATCTGGATCATGTACCTACAAAGAAAACAAAGATACAAGTACCAACCAAGATCCGTAATCAACTCTCACAGAATTGTGTGCAACAGGTAACTAAATCCATAACCAAGTGGCATAAGCAAGATATAGACCACAATGCCACTATACATCCATGATCGAGCTCATGATGACATAAACCTCAAAAAAGAGTATACCACAATGTCATCTTACATGTCAAACGCGTGACAAGATCATGCTCTACTCTCATATGGAGGAGCTACCACAATGATCATACATGTATAATGCCTTTGAAGCTCTGAAAATAAGACCTTGCACACCATAAATTCTCTCTCGAAGAAGTTCCAAAGCAAATTCAACCTCCAAGTGCAATTAGGGTTCTTATAGTGAAGATGTGTTGCTCTGTGTTTTGCTGTTTCAGAGGTGATAACCTCTAAATATGAACTTTTGCTCTTCAGCAAACTTCAAGATATGAGTCTTGCCTACGCAACGAGATAAAGAACACCTCAATCGGAGGTGCGTAGCTCAAGATATGGTTACGACAAGCACCTACTATCAATTTCACTATCACCTACAACACTATTGCTCTGTATTTTGCAGTTTCGGCAACTTTGCACTGAGAATCTGACTCTGAGTTCTTCTACAAAATTGTAGCTATCTTTACAAGCTACGCATAGCAAGTTGAATCATCACATTCCAATATGTAGAACTCAAGTTATGATGCAAAAACTGACTTGTTGTCATAGTGAATATAGATTCACCTTCTACAACAGTTTGCGTTTTTTGCATTTTTGGCAGTCTAAAACTCCGAACCAAATTATGCGACCTTCTGTGAATTGTAGCTCTCTGTGTTGGCTACGCATAGAACTTTATCCGAGCTTCCTAGCTCGAGTTATGACTGAAATACTAAACTGTTGTTGAGAGATGCCGACCTGCACTTCTACCTCTTCTCACCTAAGCTTCCATTGAAGCTTTTTGCACACCAGCCTTCAACATGCTCTGAAACCAATGAAGGGCTTTGGTGTGCAGAACAAGAGGAGGAAGGAAGAGATGGAGGGAGAGAGAAGAGAGGAGAGACGTGCGGATATGCGTGGGAGCCTCGAAACCCATATAATGTTCTCTCTTGAGGCAATGCTCTATATATGATGTATATATTTGAATATGGGGATAAGGTCACATGACCCTTACATCCCCAACAGAAACATGCACAATTTATAACTCTTTTTCTCGATCTAAACATCACTCCATAATAAAAAACGAATGAACTTTGAAAAAAAATCATGCACACTTCCCTGAGGGATTTCATCTCGACATTCGCCCCCACTAAACCTGCGCATCGTCCTGATGGGCCAACCTACAAAATCCAACAGAAGCGTATCATGATTAATTGAAAACTCTTTTTAATTTATATGTTTTTCTTTTCACGAATCAAAGCGTGATCTCATGCACTCCATGCAACTTTAAAAAGATTAGTACAAATTTTAGAAAATAAAGCAGATGCAAGCTTCACAAACGTCATACCATGTTTTTGCTTCTACAATCTGACAAGTAATCATGTGAATAAACCGTCAGCTTTCTAGATCTTTTGTTTGTTCAACTCGTTCACATCCAATAAATTATCCTAAGTAATAGCATATACTAAGCTTCTACTAACTCAGCTTGTAGAATATGCCCTGTTTCCTCTATTTATTCCCTATTGTCTAACTCTCGCTCGGATCTCTTTTATTATCTTTTACTTTTTCATTTTTCTTTTTCTTTTTCTTTATTTTTTCACTTTATCTCCACTCAACATTTATTTTTCTTATCTTTTATTTTCACAAATCGGCCTATGTCAAAATCGAGTGGGACTCATGGACTTGTTTGCCCGGCCAAGTTTACCCCACCTGTTTGCCGACCCGACATAGCACATGACATACACAACATTAGCCCTACATGAAATCGACGTCAGCTTGTGGCTCTGACCATCTGGCCAGAGTGACTCCACCCGCCTACCGACCCATGCAGGCGGATGACAACAGATAGGTCAGGCCTACGATGAAACTAGCTATAGCTCGTGGCCTTGATCGCTTGACAAAGGTGGTTCCACCTGCCTACTAGGCCATCATATCAGTCTAACAACATGCATACACATATAAGTTGTCTTGAGTATGAAGGTTTTTCATAAATCATGATCCATATGGAGGTAAGATCGCACAAGAAATAAATAGCAGGACCCAAAGAATCCCACTCACTAAGTGTTCAAATCAATCAACATATACATGCACTCAGTTTAAGCATGCCATCACATTCCCAAGCTTTCACTCCCAAAAGTCTCTAGTCTGCTAATTGATTCCATTCACGTCATTCTTAGTCATTCATGCTTCATGCAAAACCCATAATAGATATTTGCTATCTTCAATCTACATGATTTTCTTAAATTCATACATATCTTTATCACACACAACAATTCAATGCAAATGCTCTTTCACAAAGAAAACAAATTTCAAATCAGAAACATTTCACCTAATCATTTTGCTCCATCTTCATCATTGATCGATCCAGCTTTCCTTGAATTTCATTGATCTATCATTTCTTCATCAGCATCAACCTCAGTGTCATCAGTATCCTTCAGAATCAACATCATCATCAATCATCAATCATCATCATCAACCATCAATCATTATCATCATCAATCATCCATAATCATTCATCATCACCATTCAACAACATCAATCACCATCATGCATTATCATTAATCTTTATCATTTAATAACTCTTGATCATTCTCATGCATTTTCATTCTTCTTCAATCAACATTCAAGATTTGCAAATATGTCTTGAAAAGTTAGATTTCTACTTCGCTTGTTCTTTTTCAAAGGCTTAGAAGACTTCGCAGTCGCCTTTACATTCCCCTCAATTTGCATAATAATATCATCAAGCAATTGTTTCTCTCCTTCATTAACTCGTTCATCAGATTTTATATATTCTTGAGTTTCTTCTTTACTCTTTTCTAGTTCAATCTGTTTATCAAGGTTTAATCGAGACTTTAATTTCATAAATTTCTCCTGATCAAATAGATCCTCATTACTCATAAGTTTGGGATCAAATGAAACATATACCTCTTGGTCTTTGTTTGATTTCTCTTGAATTTCTCTATCAGATTCTCTTTTATGATCTATTTTCATTTGCTCTCTCAATATCTGCTCAATATTTTGTTTCTCGACCTTTATTTGTCTACCTTTGGTTTCTTCGATAGGTTTTTCTTGACTCTCAATAGATAGCATTCTTGTTTGTTCATAAAATCTATTATCTTCATGAGTTTTTGGTTTCCATATCTTTTGAAGTGACTTTGATCTAGGTTTGGTCTCTTCAAAATATTCCTTCATCCCACCCTTTCCTACATTCAAAGGTAAAGGGGATTGATCTTGAAACTTACAAATTTTATTTTCATGTTCAGTTACTAGTCTGTGTCTGCACCCACTTTCATACGCTATGCAATCCCAAAAAATATGTCCATATTGATTGCACCAAAAACATCGTATAGGTCTCTTCTTAGCCCAACTTGATTTCCTAGATATCACTCTAGGCATGGATCTTCTAAGACCTAATGATTGTTTGTGTGCAGATATGCGTTGGACTTTTACCTCATGTTCATGGTCACATTTCAATGTTTGTAGATTCTTAACTTGGTTAGTTAACAAGTCAACCTTATGTTTCAATTCTGAAATCTCATAATCCATTTCATTTTTTACGTCTTTAATACTTATGTCCATTAGCTGAATAGTGTTAGATATTGCATTTATCGTCTGCATTGGGGTCATGACGATACCAAACTTTGATTTTATAGATTCACTCGTGTTAAATTCCATTTCCTTAAATCGCTCTTTGTATTTGTTAAACTGTTCTTTAATCATTTTGCTCATTTTGGTTTTCCTCTTCCTGTGATCTAAGCTAAGAAGTAGATTCTTAATCTATGCGTCAATAGAAAAGTGCACACTCGTATGATCAAAACTGATGCAAAAAGTGGATGATTAAAGTCAGGCAACAAAACAGTCTTTCTGTTTAAAGTGTGTATATGAAGCAATGCAAAAAATCACAGAACCTGAAATGTTGGTACTTGGAATGTCTGATCTAGCACCGAGGTTCTTGTATTCTCTTCTCAAGGAGCGGGTGATGCATCGAGGATCACCGGGCAACCACCTCACTTAACATCGGGTTCAGGTGTTGGGGAGCAAAGAAAGGTCTGAGGAAGAGCGGTGTGGGGTTGGATCAGGCCCCGGTGTGGGTCGCACTCCCTATTCAGCGAGCGGCGTCTGCACATTAGGTGCCTCGCCCTTGATATTGTGACTCATATCGCACGTCGTAGGCCCGTGTCTCGGGAAGGAAAGGACAAGCGAATGGTCATGCACGTGGAACGTAGGCGTCGAGAACGAAAAATCCTAGATACAATGCTAAAATATGGAAGTCATTAGATTGATGTGCAGACAAAGCTCAATAATACAATGTGAATGCAATTGAATTCATCCAATGAAATCTCAATGATACAATGATTCCCGCTACAATGCAAGTCGATGATACGGGAAGCCGCTACAGTGTGGATCAATGATACAATATGCTGCTACACTGCGGATCAGGTAATATAGTGTAGACCTCCACTATAGTGCGAGAAGACACCCATGAGCTTCTCTTTGGTCTTTGTGGTCCAAGCTTTTCTTCAAGTCTTCTCTCTTTCTTCAATCACTTCTTTACTTCATATAATATCCAAAAACATCAACCGGTCCAACCTCATCTGAAAATATCAATGGCCTGGAGGGAAGATCCACAAGGAAAATCCACGGGGAATATAAAATCACTTCAGTCTACACTTCCTTCTTCACTTCATATAATCTTCTTCAAATCATGAGAATCCTGGAAAGAAGATCCACAGAAGTGTCCACGGGGAGGAACAAATGAGGTTTGGTCCCTATTTATAGGTCCCCCCCTTAGGACATCCTTCTAGACTTTTCTAACCTCCTCTCAAACTTTCTAATTCCAGAATCATCTTGCATGATGATTTTCTATTTTGGGAAAATCACTGCCTTATTTCTATTTTTTATTTTTCTCCTTTTTATTTTTCCTAGACTAAGGTTTTGGTTTACACTTAATGTTCATAAGTTAATTATTTTTAAGGTTTTGACCTAAGATAAAAGCCAATTCTAAGGGTCCAAGTTAGGGTTTTTGATCAAGGAAATTAAGATTTTGCAAATGGTTTTGAC
>CM035437.1:7254074-7281574 GCA_020310875.1 Ceratopteris richardii | reverse complement strand
GTCTAGGCAGAACAAGTCCATTATGCATGTTGCATATCAAGCTTTCTTGGCTAGTCAGAAGGGCAAAGGAAAATGGAGCTCTTCAAGTAGTGAGCAGAAATCTACTAATTCTGCACAATTGAAGAGGGAAGACAAAGATGAAAAGAAATCACAAAAGCAGAAATTATTTTATAAATACTCTAAAGCAAATGATCATGTCATTAAGAGCTATCCAAAACTGGCTGCTAAAGAGGCAAAGAAGAAAGAGGCCGGAATGGTTGTTGCAGAGGCCTCTACACCAAAAATAGAGTCTATTAATCTTGTGCAAGAAGAAGAATGGGCATTTACTACTGTTTGCAGTTTTGACCCATCTTCTCATGAGTAGTGCATGTTTGCAATAGACTCAGATGTTTGGTACTTTGATAATCCCTCTTATCCTATCATAGGAGTTGGTAAGATCATTTTGACTACTTTTAATGGTAGTTCTTTCACTTTGTCAAATGCTTTATTTATGCCAAGGATCAAGAAGAATCTGTTATCAGCTTCGACTTTAGCCAAGATTGGCTTGGTTGTGAGAATTGTTGATGATAGGTGTACAATTCATGGTTTGTCAAATGGCGACGTGATTATTGCTTTTGGCATTTTATTTCGTGGGTTGTATAAGCTCATAGACTATGAAAGATCTGCAGTACATGATTCTCAGGCTATGTCAGATGCAAAGCTTTGGCATGCACACTTTGGTCATCTGAATTTTGCTAGTTTGCTCTACCTGCAAAAATCTGAAATGGTGTCCTCTTTGCCCAAACTTTAGGCACCTAGTAAACATGTTTGCGAAGGCTATATTTTGGGCAAAATGTAGTGTTTCTCCTTTCCAAAAGATGGTTCGGATCGAGCTACTAAAAAATTGCAGCTTGTACATAATGATGTATGTGGTCCTACGTAGATACCCTCTTTTGGAAACTACCTTTACTTAATGAATTTCATTGATGATTTTCCAAGCATGCATGGGTATATCCATTGAAAGAAAAGTCTGAAGTGTTCATGTGCTTCAAAAAGTTTTTGATTTTGGCTGAAAATCTGTGAGCATGTAAAATGGGGACCCTCCAGTTTGATCGAGGGGGGGAATATATGTCTTCTGACTTTAATGCATTTCTGGTTGAATGTGGGATAAAACATCAGTGTACAGTGCCATATACACCTCAACAAAATGGAGTTGTTGAACAAAAGAATAGGTCACTCATGGAGATGGCGAGGTGTATGGTCAAGAGTCAGACTTTACCACATAGTTTTTGGTTTGAGGTTGTTATGTGTGCAGCATATGTACTTAATGGGTGTCCCACTAAAGCACTGCATTCTATCACTCCATATGAAGCTTGGCATGATTGCAAGCCATCTATTGCTCATCTGCGTGTTTTGGGTTTTTTGGCATATGCATTAATGCCTAAACAACATTGCAAAAAATTGGATGATAAAGCAGCAAAATGTATTTTTGTTGGATACAATTATGAAAGTAAAGGATATCATCTTTATCATCCACAGACTAAACGCATTCTGGTTAGTCATGATGTTGTTTTTGTGGAAGATGCTATTCAACCATTGCTTTCATGTACTAAGGAGACATCTGTTAGCTCCAAAGACATGTATGATACTTTGATGCCTCTTTTTACAGGCGGACAGTCTAGTGCTAGTCCTAATGAGGCAACTTCTCAGCCTTTGCAGGATTCATGTGATGATGAAGATCATCCCATTTTTTATACAGATTTACATGATTCACTTGTTGATGACAAAGTTGATATTGAGGAGGCGAAAACTATGCAAAATGGCTAGTGTAGAATTTGCATGACAGCAAATTAGATGCACCTCTATCATATCGTACTCGATCAGGCTCTCATAGTGCCTCTTTTGCATCAGATTACTATGCTATGGATGCATCTAGTCTCTATGATGAGACTAAGCCTGTTTCGTTTGCTAAAGCACAAAATTCTGAACATTGGATGGCTACAATGCAATCTGAATATGATGCTATCATGAAAAATGGTACCTGGTCTTTATGTGACTTGCCTCCTGGCAAGGAGGCCATTGGCACTAAGTGGGTATACAAGTTGAAGCATAAGCCTTATGGAACAATTGATAGGTATAAGGCTAGGCTTGTTGCAAAGGGTTATGTGGAGGAAAGAGGCATTGATTTTGATGAGACCTTTTCACCTACATGCCATATGACTACTGTTCGGAGCATCAACCCATCATGATTGGAATGTATATCAGTTGGACATTAAAATAGCATTTTTGAATGGTGACTTGCATGAAGAAGTGTATGTTTTTCAGCCCTATGACTTTGTTCAGAAAGGGCATGAAAACAAGGTGTGCAGGTTAAAGAAGGAATTATATGGTTTAAAGCAAACACCACGTGCTTGGTATGAGAAGATACATGCCTATCTGATTGCACATGGTTTTGAGAACAGTCCAACTGAAAGCACCTTATATGTTAAGTGTGCTAATGATGTGCTTCTAAACATTGTTGTCTATTTTGATGACATGCTGCTCACTGGTCCTATTTAGAAGCATATTGCTGATTTTAAGGCTGATTTGCATGCGTGATTTGGAGAATTTGCTTCATTATTTGGGCATTCAATTTATGCATGTTGATGGTGGAATGTCTTTGTGTCAAATGAAATATATTGACACATTATTGCAGCACTTTGGCCTTGAAGATTGTAAACGAAATATATTGACACATTATTGTACTGTTTTGGCCTTGAACATTATATGCAGTGTTTTGGCCTTGAAGATTGTCACTCCTATGGAGATAGGTTAATGATTGAGTGTTCATGATGTTGGAGATGCATTTGATGTTGTTCACAATCCGCAAGCTGTTGGATGCCTGATTTACTTATGCATTACTTGGCCATATATTTAGTTTGCTATCTCACAGATGAGAAGGTTTATGCATTGCCCAGGTGTCAAGCATTGGCAGGCAGTTAAGTGCATCTTTCATTACTTGAGTGGTACCCGGCTACTTGGGTTGTTTTATCCCAAGGGGGGATCACTACCGCCAGATTTGCATGCTTTTTTTGAATCTGACTTGGCTGGTTGCTATGACACTCATGTGTTCATTAGTGGTTTTTGCTTCATGCTTGGTAGCTCATGCATATCTTGGCTGAGCAAGAAGTAACCTACTGTGGCCACCTCTAATTGTGAGGTTTAGTATAGGGCAGCTTTCACAACGACTGTTGAGTGTGTGTGGCTCAGACCCCTTATGGCCGATTTGGGTGTTGGTCAGTCTTCTGCCATCACCATCTTCATTGACAGTAAAAGCGCATTGTCAGTTGCGAGGAACCCTGTGTTCCATGCTCGCACTAAGCACATTGAGGTGCATTATCATTATGTCAAGGAGATGTTCTCTACTGGGGAGATCAGCTTGGCATATGTGCCCACACAGGAGAACATTGTAGATCTTTTCATGAAGGCTCTGCCTAGGGAGAAGTTTGAAGCTTTCTACAAAGCTTTGGGCTTACTTCCTTTTGTGGAGTGATTTCCACATAGCTTGGCACTTCCTTATACATGAGTGCCAGCTCCTTGTTCAGTGCATCACTTGTAGGGGGGATTTGTTGATATATTTAGGTAGTGATGTGTGTGAGCACTCTAGGACCACTCATTAGGAGGTTTTTTTCCCCCGGCTTGTATATATGCCTATTGCCCTAATGGGATACTTATCTTTCTACATTCTAATGGTAATACATTCAGTATTGTGTGTTGTGCTCCAAGCTTCTTCTTCTTCCTTGTGTTGTTCGCGTACTTTCGTAGACGTCTAACTCCAACAATGATGAAGATGTTCATCTCGTAGGCGATGAACCTCAAGGTAAAGGGATGAAGCTTTCAGAGAGAAGGCAATGAACTTTTGCATCGTTAATTTTGAGCCTATTCAGAAGTGGTTGGAGAGGTATCAGGTTGTCAAGGAGAGAAACACAAAGGAAAGATCTAAGTTTTGAAAGAATCATTCCACTCGCTTTTTGCCTCTTCCGTAAAGTCGTCGACCTCTTCCATCCTTTCCAATGAGCAGATGACTAGAAACAACCATTTCACAAGCAAAGTTAGTGGGTGAGGATATCTCTGAAGAAGAGGAGGAACTTGCAAAGGGGTGTGATTAGGAGTATTCTAAATATGGTGCATGATGTTCTCATGGATGACACTTTCGGATCACACAAATGAAGATAGGCCAACATTTGATAATGGGGTGATGGTGAACTTTTTCCAAAAAAGTAGAGCTAGTGAAAGAGACGATAATGTTCAAGAAAGCCAGCTCGAGTATTGTGGAGTGATCCAAGATTTCTTGAAGATATCCTTCAAGAGGTATGACTACTTTCTGTCTGATGTGAAATGGTTCAAAGTAGTCACCTCTAGAAGAAACAAGAAAGTGAGGTGGGATAAAAGTGGTTTGCTTCAAGCAGAATCCACAAAGTTATGGACAAATGAAAGAGATATATTTGTACTTCCCGAACACTGTAAGCTGGTTATCTTTATGCCAGATTTGAAAGAACCAAAGTGGCTATTTGTTTTACAAGTCTCTTCACATAGGAGATAAATTTGTGAGGACATAGATGTAGAAGAAATTCCATCGATAGTGGACTCTAAGGTGCATTTGGTAGTCAACAAGGAAGATATTATTGTTTGAGATGAAGAGTTCTTTGAAGAAGACGAGGTACATGATGAAGTAACAGATGATATGTTGTACGAGGATGATGATCAAGAAGGGGTGGCCACACCAAGGGATCTAGAAGTTTCCAATGTAGAGATAGATATCCTCTGTGCATCAAATCTCCAAGAGGATGCTAGAGTAGAGGATTCATGAAGCAAACACTTATACATACTAATTTGTGTTTATTTATTTTGCTATGGTTTTTTGTACACTACTATTTTTCTATATTAGCATTATTAGTGTATTCTAATTATTTGAGTTTTTTGTTGTAGAGCACCATGGGAGACAGTCCACTAGTCACTCCACATTCCAAGATAGAGGAGCAATTTATGGAGTTTATATCTCAGGTGCCTTCTGCTTATATGGCTAGAGCCTCATAATACTGGATCACTAACGGTAGCTTTCCACCTGGCCTCACTCCCATCGACGGCACTTCCATTGATGCCACTCCCTTTGGAGGGACTACTCTCCCCGAAGGTACTCTCTTTGGCAGGACTACTCCTGCCAGAGGTACTCCCTTTGGAGGGACTACTCCCTCTGGAGGTACTCCTAGCTTTATGACTCCACCATGATCACCCTCTCAAACATCCTCTAGTGGCTCTAGTAGTTGACGTCTGTATTCAACACCACAATGGGATATAGGTGCTGCCCTTTCTCCTCTGTTCCATCGATCAAGGTCATACTCTAGAGGAGTAGGTTCTAGAGGTGGATCTATAGGTGGCTTTGGAGGAGGCCAATCTTGTGGAAACAGTGCGATAGACGTTGTGTCTCCCACTTCTACTCCTAGAGTGAGTACCTCAGATGAAGATATGCCACATAGTACACCACATACACCTTTGGGTGCTCATTATTATGACGACTCCAATGTGTATTGTATACGTGATTGAGCTTCATTGATGGATGTGGCCGAAAAGGCCATGCATTATCCAACAGTTGTGCTCCATATAGTTTGGACACTTGATCATTGGTGAAATGGAGTGAACAGGATAAGGATCGAGAAAATTACATCATAGAGTTGATCTATCATGAGTACCGGCCAACACCTGGGCACCTTGTTATCAGCTCACAGTGGATTCAACACATCGCATGTGAGATGATGTCCCATTGATGGTGAGAGGCTCATGATGCTTTTAGAGTAGGCTTACTGAAGCTTGTATGGTTAGACATTGAAGAGTGGGATATGATTTGCAACCAGGAGCACTAGACACTTGACCAATATCATCAACAGCAAGATGCAATAGCCACACATCTAAATACAATCAAAGTGTCATATTTGAGTAGTGGCGAGTATGACACTATGCATCACGAGTTTGTAAGTATCATTCTGATGATTGAATTTTGCTTGTGTTAAACATGTCATGTATGTTCATCTAACATTTTGCATATTTGTTGCAAGAGTTGGCCGTGGGTCATCTTTCGACACGAGCACAGGAGGCTTATGGATATCATCATGGATTGGTTGCATTGTTGGAGGACTTGGAGGGATGTGGTGCAATCATTTCATGGGAGCAACTATGATGAGATGAGCTTATAAACTTGGTTTTGTGTTTTTTAGTTGTTGTTCATTGATGTCAATTTGTCGTATTCCATGAATGTTCTTTGTTGTAGGACAGCAAATATAGATGTTTTGATCCCTCTGGGCATGTGTATGGTAGTGGTGTTGTTATCGAGATCTTGCTCATGCACACATAGAGGTTACATATGCAGAAAACACACAGAAACATAGAGATGCCAAGAGACAAAACAAAACACAGTATTGGGTGCAATCTCCCCCTAAGCACTCTTTTTCGATAGTCCATAGAGTGCATGTATTTATAGGAATTTTTGATTATGTCAAGAATAGTGGTTACATGAAAGCGGCTTCAAAAAGCAAGAGTGAAAATAAAAGTTGATCGTAGAGAGCCTTTGCTTTTAATAATAGAAATCATGATCTACAACGATCCTTGCTAACCACTACGTTTCTAATTGTTTCTAACAATATAACCCTCTACACGGGTTTATTTACAAACTATAAAAATCATAAATCCGATTACTGATATCCATCTTTTCATGCCCGTCATGCTCCTCAAGAACCTTCAACTGCTAAATCAAAAATGGCAAAACACATTAATACATTAATAAATTAACACTCCAACAATTTCTTGTTCAACATATTCCATAATTCATAATATGCCCCTCAGTTGAAAAAGCAACTGAACTCAGTTGATAAAATAATAAACATGGATGGCCAATCACATGTTTCATCACTGAACAAAAATAAACATGTTCCATGTAAAAACACATGCATGGAAATGTTCATGGAGGTGTTACATTCATGTGTTTGTGTATGATATGCAAAAATTAAGTGCTCATAATGAGGTGTTAATTGTGTTTTATGTATGCATTGACATTCTTCAATAGAGTGATTATTGTACTTAACTAAATATCGATGATATTGAGTACTTGCACATGTAATAGTGACATCATGATCAATTATTTTCTCAGGAACCAAGATTTTAGACTGTTCTTCAATTAAAGGAGGGTCATCAAGAAGTGGAATGAGTGGTAAAGTTCCTTTAAATGGTTTAAGTAAACTAATATGAAAAGATTTATGTATATTCCAATGAGATGGTATATCTAATCTAAATGAATTATCATTATTTTTTTGTATAATGTGAAATGGTCCATAATAGCATGGTGCAAGTTTAATTTTAGGATGCTGCAAAATATTTTTGAGACGTCTTTTAATGATATGCAACCATACAAGATAATTTTTCTTGAATTCCTTGGCTAATAATTTTGCATTGATATTATGTGTATATCACTCCTGACTTTTCCTAATGTGCTCGTGAACATCGTGAAGTATAGAAATGTGAACTTGAGCAATAGAATCAACCATCGGAATGTTGGTTTGGGCGAGTGACATGAGAGTGGGAAGCTTTTTGCCATAAACAATTTCAAAAGGTGCACGACTCGTAGTGGTGTGTGTGGTATTATTGTAAGCAAATTGAAGCAATGGAAACTTTTCATCCCAGTTAGTGGGACTATCTAATGAATAACAACACAATAAATCAAGAATAGTACTATTTGTAGCCTCACTTTGTCCATTACTTTTAGGATGGAATGCAGAGCTAAAATCTATTCTAGAACCAAAATGTTGAAATAAGGCAACCCAAAAATGATTACAAAATTGAGCATCACGATCAGATAATATTACTTTAGGAAATCCATGATGTGGGAGAATGCATTTAATGAATAATTTTGGAGCCTGAGGTGCAGTCAAAGTTTTTCTACATGGAATGAAATATGCATATTTACTAAAGCTATCAACTATTGTCCAAATCATATCATTATGTGATGAAGTGATAGGAAGACATGTGATAAAATCCATAGAGATTTGTTTCCATGGTTCGTTCGGAATGGGAAGTGGCATTAATAATCCAAATGGTTTACCATGATGACATTTTACTCGCTCACATACAATGCATTGATAAACATAATTTGCAATATCTTTTTCCATGTGTGGCCAAAAGAAGAAATCTTTGTAAGCAGAAATGGTGCTCTGTATGCCTCCATGACCCATGTAAGATGATTCATGCATTTCTTTGATGACATAATTTTTAAAAGCTTAGGTTATGCACAATCTATGTTGAAAATAAAGGAAACCATTATGAAATGTATAATGTTCATCAGATAAAGATGCACCATTGTTGAATTCATGCCATGCATGTGAGAAATATAGATCAAATGCATAAGTGGAAACCATTTCTTGAAAAGAATGAATTTGGATGGCAGAAATATTATACAAAACAATAGAATGTGAAGGAAAACGATTAAGAGCATTAGTTACAACATTAGCTTTACTAAGCTGATATTGGATCATGGGTTGGAAATTTTGAATGAATGAAGCCCATTTAAGATGTGGATCAAAGATTAAGGGCTAATTTAATAAATGTTTAATAGCATGTTGATCGGTTTTGATTAAGACCTTAGAGCCCATAAGATGGCGTTTCCAAATTTGCAAAGGACAAATGCTAACAATTCTTTATCATATGTACTATAATTCTTTTCTGAGGGCTTAAGCTTCCTACTCTCAAATGCAATGGGATGATCATTTTGCATTAAAACATCACCTGTTGCTGAACCACTAGCATCAATAACAACATGAAAGGGTTGTGAAAAATCAGGTAACTGTAAAACAGGTGCATGTGAAAGTGCATGTTTGAGTTTCTCAAAGGATTGTTGTAAGGTAAGTCCCCATGCAAATTTTATTTTCTTTTTCAAATAACATGGTAAGAGGCAGTGTTAAATAAGAAAAATTTCGAACAAACTTCCTATAAAAACTAGCTAATCAAAGAAAAGAACGAACATCATTGACTGATTGTGGTGTAGGCCATTCTACTATCACTTTAATCTTTTTTGGATCCACATGCATGCCTTCACTTGAAATAATATGTCCTAAATATTCTAGCTTATGTTGAAAGAAGTAACTCTTTTCAGGATTAGTATAAAGTGTGTTCTCTCATAACAAATGAAAAACTGTTTTAGGATGCTTCTCATGCTCACTATCATTCTTACCGTAAACAAGTATATCGTCAAAGAATACAAGAAAAAAAGCTTGGTAATCAAGAAAAATGTTGTTCATCATTCGTGCAAATGTAGCAGAGGCATTAGTAAATCCAAAGGGCATTACGATAAATTCATAATGGCCAATTTGAGTTCTAAATGCAGTCTTAAAAATGTACTCTGCACCATGTGAATCTGATGGTATCCTGATTTTATATCAATTTTACTAAAGACACGAGATCCTCATAATTTACCTAAAAGATAATCTATTTGAGGAATGGGGTATCTATTCTTTATTGTGATCTTGTTAAGGGATCTATAATCAATGCACATTTGATAAGTTTTATTCTTCTTTTCTACTAAGAGAATTGGTGCTCCAAATGGGGAAGAACTAGGCCTTATAAGTCCTTTCTTTAGTAGGTCTTTTACTTGGTTTTATATTTCTCTTTGGTGTAGTGGGCCATGTCTATAAGGTGCTTTATGCGGAGTACTACCAGGTACTACGTCTATGCTATGGTCAAAGGATCCTCAAGATGGTGGTATTTCAAAGGGATATTTAGACATAAAACAATCCTTGTAAGTAGTCATGAAAGGTTTATGTGCATCAGGAAGTGTATGAGTATAATCATTGATGACATTGACAAAAACAATGCATGAATTGAATCCTTTCCTAAATGCACGTTTTACTTGAGTATGACTAACCAATGGAAATGGTTGGAAAGCATGCCGTGCAGACAAAGTAATGATTTGACCTTTAAATTCAAAGTTAAAGGTATGTGTATGGTAGTCAATGCATGGGTTATAATGATGACAAAAAGGCATACCAAGTATAACATCTTAAGATTGCAAAGGTGCAATTAAAAAGGTTTGAGAATCAACATATGGGCCTATGCTAATTGTAATATCTTGCACTTGTCGAAATGCAGCTTTTACATTATACAAGGAAGGAAACATTTTTAATTTAAGGTCTTGTACTAATAAATGTGTAATGAAGTCATGTGAACTATCATCATCATGTAAAATTTTAATGAGTTGTTATTTGTAGTTGTTATACTTTATGGAATATTGGAATGAAGGTCTAATGCCTTGAGGTTTTTAATGTGTTTTGTGTTTTGATTTAGCAAGTGAAGATCCATGAGGGTGTGAAAGCGCATGGATTTATTCAAATACTTTTGGAGATATTTAGAAGAATATTTTTAGAAAATAGTTATTTTTAGAAGATAGTTATTTTTAGCTATTTTTGTAAAAATAAAGCAAAAGCACATTATTTTAAGGGTGGCCCTCATGTATCTTCAATTTAGGACATAATAAGAAATATCTATAAATACATATGCGCTGATACCACTGTTGACATTCGGATCCCGCAAATGCACGAACATAAAGGATAGTATAGAAATACAATCACACAAAAGTACTCATAGATAGAAAGAGACAAGAGACGACACTAGATTGTGTACAATCTCCCCCCACGTACTCTGATGGATAACAGTGCAGATGTGATAGTTCATCGTTGTAATTAGGAGAGTCATAATCTACTTCAGAACAACATTGTCATGTGGTATGATGGAATCACAGAGCGAAGTTTCATGTGGCCTCAGTCGCATGCGATTAGAAGAGCTGCTCAGCAAGATTTTATACGCACGTAAAGTGTTGTTCAATGATTCAACAAGAGGATCTGTGGAGAGAGCTTCCTCGAGGAGCACAGAAAGAGGTTCTTGATGAGCCCCTCTAAACGACGTCATGTATATCCTTTTCAATCATCACAGCCCAGATGTTCGCCATCAGCTATTTGAGAAGAGAGCACTAGATATAATATGATATCTTCCTTTCAAACTAATAATATCAATCAGCTGCACATGTATATAAAGTCAAACATGCCGTTCAAATAATTATATGTGGTACATATCTGCCAACAGTGTACTTGTTCAAGGCTAAAAAAAGCCTACAGAGCGGTAGTAACTCTATAGACGTCCGTGGGTTTTTCCTCGAGGAGGCTAGCACACATATTTGCTTGCCATAAATAAATGTAATTTTGATGTTGGAATTGCCTGCCATATATAGATATTTGATATTAACAAGATATGTGGGATTAGTCGCCCCTCCGAGCACCTCCATCTATGGGTAAAAAGAAAATGAGTACAACAAAGGCCATATCCACATTGCTTTGGAAGTTCATAGCTATATTAGCCAAGGAAAGCCCTTTCAAAGCTCTTTTCATGGAGTGGCTGCAAGAACCTTTTTTCTTTCAATCTCTATTAGTTCTAGAGTTTTAAGTTTGCCATATCTCTTCAACAATCCTTTTTCGAATATCATTTTGAAGCACAACCTCTTAGGTGACTCTTAGAAAACTATTTGGAAGGTATGTAGACCATCTTCAACACCTAAACACATCTACAAATGATTTTTCGAACCTTTAGATAAGTCTCTGGTCAATTTACATGCATCGTTGCTCTTTTTTTCCATCAAATTATATTTCGAACATGCAAGTTTTGCATCGTACCTAGAGTATACACATAGTTTAGACATGGTTCGTCTTGTATGGTGCATGTATTCTACTTGCAGGGACAAGAAAATATTTTCTTGCAGGTTTGTGAGGAGAAAAGAAAATATTTGTCAGGGTGTGTAATCCCCTTTCGGTCTCTTTGTGGATAGATTGTGCCTGTCGGCACTAATATCATAAAAATGGTTTGTCAGAATTTTTCCAGTTTTCAAAATTGCGTTGAATTTTTAGAAAATTCATATGCACATGCATTCAAGTATAAATTCATGGTTAGTAAATCGATTGTTATTTTCTCACATTGAGACATTCATTTTTATAATCACTTTTGGAATGCATTTAGGTTCCACAATAGACTTTAATCCTACTTATCATTCATATTCACATCAAATTCCAGTTTTTCAATTCCATGCATGTGTTTTTACATGGAACATGCTTATGATTGTTTAGTGATGGGACATGTGACTGGCTATCCATGTCTATTTTATTCTTATCAACTGAGGTCAGTTGCTCGTCAACTAGGGGGCATGTTATACTTTATGGAATATTGGAATGAAGGTTTAATGCCTTGAGGATTTTAATGTGTTTTGTGTTTTGAATTAGTAGGTGAAGATCCATGAGGGTGTGAACGCACATGGATTTATTCAAGTATTTAGAAGAATATTTTTAGAAAATAGTTATTTTTAGAAGATAGTTATTTTTAGCTATTTTTGTAAAAATAAAGCAAAAGCACGTTATTTAAAGCGTGGCCCTCATGTATCTTCAATTCAGGACATAATAAGAAATACCTATAAATACATATGCTCTGATAGAGTTGTCCATCAGAGTATGTGGGGGGAGATCGTACCCAATTTGGTGTCGTCTCTTGTCTCTTTCTATCTCAAAGTACTTTTGTGTGATTGTGTTTCTTACTATCCTCTACGCTCATGCGTTTGCGGGATCTGGGCATCAATAATAGTACCGTGCATGCAAAGTAGAGAATGAAGAGAGATATCATTACACAAGGTACTTAAGTCCTTCTTCAATGATTCCTCTGTCCAAACAAGTGTTGTACTTGGTTTCATGTGAAAAGGTCTCAATCGACACTTCATTTTTGTATCTCCAGGTTTACCACAATTCCAACAAGTGATTTGTGGTCGCTTCTGTTGTGCATCCACCGCTAGAGTTTGGAGGGTAGGTGGTTTGGTTGGTTGGAGAGATGAAGCAATAGGTGGAGTTGAGTAATTGGATTGTGGAGGATGAGGAAAACTAGAGTAAGATGGGGCATTAAAATTACGCTTCATAGGAAATGTGTTTTAACATAAAGTGGTCGTTGACGTGATTGTTATAGACGGATTGACTTGGTTATGGACTGGAATTCTTTCTCTACATCATAGGCAAAAGATATAGCCTTGTTGAGGGTTGTAGGTCATAGGGTGTGAAGCTTAACTTGGATTCCCACCTCCAAACCATCTTCATATTTTTGCTGCAAGCTATCCTCCGTTACATCTTGAAGCATTTGAACCAGTAGTAAATTTTGCCAGAACCACTCTGTGTAGGTAGTGACCATATCACCCTCCTTCCATGTAAGGGTCATCCATGCACGCCGAACATATAAATGGTGTTAAGGAGGAAGAAAAGAATCCTTCACTTTATCTTGGAAAGCATTTCATGATGTTGGATGCTCTGTATTGTGTCATAGGACATTCCACCAGAGTTGAGCTTTTCCTACTGACTAGTTAGTGGCAAATTTGACTTTTTCACTTTCAGCATATGTTTCATCAGTATAAAAATCATCAAACTATGACAACCATGAAAGAACTAAAGGGCCATCCTTACGACCATCAAACCATAGAAACTGGTAATTTTTAACACCAATCTTGGAACACGTAATATTAGATTAGGCAGAGACAATACCTTTTACTACCCTCATAAGGTTGTCTTCATCAGATTGCTTCTTTTGGAGGACTTCGTCACGTTGCTTATCTCGTTTTGAGCCCCTCTAAGTTCATGCCGCAAGAGCTCTACTTGTTGCTCAAGTGTTGCCTCAGGTAGAGGTGAATTACCAAAATCCTCCATGATGTTCGTAGGGTCCATGAGTATGAAGAGAACAAAACCCTCTTGCTATGGACTTTCCTTGCTCTCAACCTTCGTTTCTTGAACCTAATTCTCACCCATGCAAGTATCTTGGATCCTCAATCTAGTGCTTTCCTCTCGGGATGAACCCTGGGGAAATGTACCCTAGCAAGATGTAACCTAGAAGGATGTACCCTGGCATGATGTACCCTAATAGGATGTACCATGTTTGGATGTACTCTGATGAAATGTACCTTGATAGGATGTATCCTGAGACGCACTGCGTCGCACCGCGTCGTGCCGCTTTGCCCAAGCCTACTTGAAAAAGTAAGAAAGAGATGCAAGTTGTGTTAAATATAAGAGGAGAGAACTAGAGTGACAACACATAGAGATAGTGTAGTGGTAAAACACTTCCCTTGTGTGAGTGAGGTTGTGGGTTCAAATCCTCGCACCTTGGTGAATATAGAACTCCTTATTGCCACTCATAAATTAAAATTAGCTCGCGCATAGCCAACGGTCGCCAGGGGAGCCTTGGGTGCCAAAGATGCAAAAGTAATGCCTTAGTTATGCCTAAGTTCTATGCCTTAGTCGACGCCTTGGAGTAAGCCTAAGGAGTAAACATCGGTGTAAACGTAGGTTCTGGTTCTGGTTTTAGTTTTCATTCTGGAACTGGAACAAAAACAGAAACTAAAACAGAAACTGAAACAAGAACACGAAACGGAAACGGAAACGAAAACTGGAATCAGAAAGAGGAATCAGATTGCGAATAGAAAACAACAAAACAAAGATCAATTGCCAAAACAAATAGAAACAGATCCCTCTATAGTGACACGTGTAGGGCTCTGATACCACTGTTATCAGGATCTTTCTTAGGCGCACATAGAGGTTACAGATGCGAAAAACACACAAAAAAAACAGACACGCCAGGAGACAAGATAGAATGCAGTATTGGGTGCAATCTCCCCCCATGCACTCTGTTTCGACAGTCTGCAGAGTGCATGTATTTATAGGAATTTTTGATTATGTCGAAAAGAGTGGTTACATGAGAGCGGCTTCGAAAAGCAAGCGTGAAAATAAACGTTGGTCTCTTTTCTAGAGAGCCTTTGCTTTTAATAACAAAAATTGCGTTCTACAATGATCCTTATTCTAACCACTACTTTTCTAATTGTTTCTAATAATAGAACCCTCTACGCGGGTTTATTTACAAACTATATAAATCATAAATTGGATTATTGGTATCCGTCCTTTCATACCTGTCATGCTCCTCAGGAACCTTCAGCTGCTATATCAAAAACACCAAACATATTAATACATTAATAAATTAACACTCCAATAATTCCTTGTTCAACATATTCCATAATTCTTAACAAGTGTGCCATAATTTTGTATTTGGCTCATATATGGTAGTGATGCACCACAATTTTGTATTTGGTTCCTATATGGTAGTGGTTTCCCACATTTTGTAGTTGGCTCATATATGGGAGTGGTTTGCCACACTTTTGTACATGGTTCATGTATGGAATATATATCTCTTTTGTACATGGTTCATTTATGGAATATCTCTTTTGTACATGGTTCATTCTGCTCATCTCTTTTATGTTCAACAATGTGTTTTTCTCTATCAAATTATGTCTTGGTTGCTGGTCATGTAAACACTAAATCGGCAACAACTAGAGTACATGTCATATGTACTCGGCTTTTTTTTTTTTTGGCATAGTGTATTGTTTTTTGTTACACAATAGCATGGCAATGTTGTTGCAACAAGAGACAACACACTCTGCCCAAATTTTTTTTTATAGATTTGGTCATCGGTATAGATGATGATATGAGTGTCGGTATGTCTACGGACGTACTGATGCTTATACCAATGTTTTTGCCCAGGGACATACTGACACTTATACAGGCGATTTCGATATCGATGCACATGCCATCGATTATACCATCGGTTTGCAGAATATACATACCAGTGCCTATACCAACGAAAGAATATCGATGCATATACCGACACTGATATCGACGTTACTGTGCAGTTATTGATGCATATTTCGATGTCTATACTGATGCTTATACCTACCTTATTGTACCGGTGTGCATACCGATGCTTATACCGATGTTGGGTAAAAAATGCACCTGTGTATTTGCACGAGTATAGGGCATGGTATGCCCCTCATATGTTGTAATCTTATAGTCTTTGTTTTTTTTTCACATTTTTCTTCCAAAAAACTTATTTTGTTCTTCCCTTGAACTACTTCTGTTTCTAACTTTATAACTTTCTCTTAATAACTCTCAATCTTCTTCTGTTGATCCTTTGCCTCTTTTGCTAACCTGTTCTACTCTTTTCTCTACTCTTCTATTACTTTATTTCCTTTTATGCAGCTATCCCTCGCATTATTATGCATCTACTTAATGGTATGGAACTTTTAATCTAATTCATCATGAGTTGATATATCCCTCTCGTACCTCTAGGGATCTTGACCAAACCCATAGTTTGTTATTGTTTCTTTAACTCTACCTGCTTTTCATCTATTTCTTTTTCATCATCTCCTTCTACTTCTGATGAATGTTCTTCCTCTTGATCATCATGATCTTCATACTCTTGATCCTCCTCATGATCGTCAGGGTCTTCATGGTTGCTTCTCTCAATCTCTTGATCATCATGTTGGTGTTCTTCTTCATTTCCTTTGTCTCTTTCCTCATGTTCTTCTTCTTGACTCGCCACATCCTTCATTTCTATGTCATGAATTCCTTCTTCATGGTGAATGTCATCTAGAATATTCTATATATCATCCACTATATTTCGTTGCTTTTCTTCTTCTTTCTCTGCTTCTTTTACTTCTCTTTCCTTTGATTCTACCAGCTTGACTTGATATTATGTTTCTTTCTTTGTTTCTCCTTTATTCTCGCTCTGATCTATTACTAAAAGAAGTCTTGGTTCTCTATCTTCTATGATGTTTTCCAAACATAGGGTTTCTTTTTCATACTCCAATGAAACTAATTATAAGAGCTATGGCGTTTGCCATATCTTGCATGTATGTAGCTAGGATGGATTCATCACATGTATAATCTCCACAATAAACAAAGCCAATACGTCAATCGAGTCAATCAACATTGCTTCATAATGTTATTGTATCTAATTGGTTTGAGAGTTTATTTATGTTATTATAAAATTTGAGTAACATATTATTAAAAGTTTGCAAACAATTAAAGTTATACTTTTAAAGAAATTTTGATAATTGAGATTTATTCTTTGGATTAAACTTTAATTAATTAAAAGGTACAAATGAAGTGAAAAAAGGCATAACACCCATAGAGCCCTTATATCCCACAAAGCAGAGATTAGGATATGACATTGCCAAGATACAAAACCGGAAAGCCCGTTAAGATAGAGCTGAGGAAGGGATGGCCCTAAGACAAGATGAAGTAACTGATCCCAAGGATTCAACTGGTTTTCGAACAATGGAGACGCCAACAACCACGTGAACAACCTAAAGACAAACATATTCATCTCAACACAGTAGAGTGTTGAGAGATGTCCGTATCAACCAACAAAGGTTGAACCCCGCCCACCCTAAGATTATATTAATTATAATTATAACTAGCCAAAGTGGACAGTTATAATTATATTAATTACTGTATGCATATAATTGAATTGTGTTATTTTACGTGCAATCTGTTATTTCTATACAGGAAGAGATTACCCGACGTGTTTAGCGCAACACAGGAACGATAATGCACAGAGAGAGAGAGAGCCTCTTTGCATATCGAATAGGTCTGTTGCTGTTTCTGTGCAGTTAGGGGTTTATTATGCAGGCAAATTGCTACGTTGCTTCTTGTTGAAGAGTTTGTGGACCTTGAGTGCATGCCACAGCGGAAGAAGAGAACCTCCATCATATAAACCATGAAGCTAGAGTTCTGTTGAAACCCACTTGCTGGGATATGCTGTGACAATGTTCTGATGAAGAATATAGGCATTGACGCTTTCATACCGAGTATACAGAGCTCACTTGGAGTTCTAATACAGCACTCTCATTCATCGTAGAACGGCGCAACCTGCGACCATCTTCCAGAATTTCGAGATGTTGAACATTGTCGTGATGATTGTTTTCCGAGTTTCCATAACTAATCAGAATTCAGTAGAGCAAACTTTATGTCGTAAAAACATCAAAGCAGTATGCAAATGCCTGTTTTCCCTAGGCGGTTAAGGACTTCACTGAAGATTGCTAGCCAGAGATAGACAGATAAGGAAATGGGGTGAAACAGAGAGCAAAGTGAATGGATCTGCTGCTTCAGCCGCCTTCTTGTTTTTGAGAAAGCTCTCTCCTGCTTGAAACCGGTCTCGCATGTATAATTCTCGTTGTGTAAGGTTTTTTTTCTCGTAGAATAGGGATGCTTCAAATTTAAGCATTGCCGCGGCGCATCCTCTCTCTGCTTTCTTCCTCCTTTTTTCTGTTCCTTATCAGGGCCCGTTCATCGATGTGAGGCCTGGTTCGTCAAAGGTTCTGTGTGGACCACCGTCGACTTGGAGTTGGCATGTCTGCGGCTCCGCATACGCCAATATTCGCAATCTCAAGCTACAGATTGCTTCTTCTCCGAGCCTTCCCGAGGCCTCTCTATGTCTGTGTATCTCAGGTCGAGTCTCTCGTCTATCTTTTCTCTCTGGCGGGAAGCGCAGGTGACAGAAGCGTACAAGCAAGTCCACAGGGAATAAAGAAAAACCATTTAAGGCTTCTTTGACTTTCCTGGTGGAGTCGCGACTCGCAAGTCGCGGCTCGTCCGCCATGTCCGCTTTTCTCACTCTGAGGACTCACGACTCACCAGACAATATATTGTCATTGATTCTTGCTGGCAGGCTGGTAGCCTGGTAGCCGTTCTTATCGTGCTTGCAAGCAGAATGAAAGTCTACAGTGGATGAACAAATAAATGAACGTACGTCGTCGTATACACGAATAAGAAAACGATCCGTAGTTCATCAATGAACTCTTAATGATTATTATAGTTAATGGAGTCTGTGGCTTCTAGCCTGACAAACTCAGGCCGTGATCTGGATTCTGGACTCTGGAGTCGGGAGTCGGGACTTCGTTTCGGTCACTCGGTGTAGAGCTGTTCCTTCTCTTCTTCTCTTTCCCGTTACCTAGTTAGACTGATCTTTGCCTCGGAAAAAGGCATCACGGATCGGCAGATTAGAACTTAGAGAACGTCTGTCTACAGATGGGTGCGAATCGCGATGCGAGGCATCCTGTTTTCCATGGAAAGAGAGGGCGCGTGACGCATTCCTGGTCGTGACTTCCCATGTCCCAAGTGGGAGCTACAGAACTTGCAGAACGAGATTTCTACGCGTCGTATCTATTCGAGACGAGAAAAACAATCATAAAAAAAGATGAGCAATCTGACATCCCCGTGAGATGGTCTCATGCGAGATCAAACCTAGGTGCAAAAGACAGACATCGATGCGGGGGAGGGAGCGGGCGATGGGAAGTCAATTCATTCTGATTGAAATAGACTACCCGGTCTGATCGATCTGAAAGCCCGGGGAAGCGTCATATAACTTTTGTTTTAAAAGGCCGGTGGATCATGGCGACTCGCGAGGCCCAGTGGAATTTCATGCTCGGTTATTTCTCGTTCTCGTTTCTTCTTCTTCCATGGAAGCTCATGCGATTTCTGCCGTGCTCAAAATACTGTCAATCTGAGCAGCAGGTCTGAGCGCGAAGCAGAAATAGGATTCTTTAGATTTTTCTGCATCGCGATGAGTTGAACGGGAGTTTTTTTGACGGCAGAAGCGTGGCTGCCAGTGTGGCACTCGTACAAGAAGGCTTCGCGAAAAAGAAAATAAAGCAAAAGGGCATTTGCTTGTTATCGAGGCGACCGAGCAGGAGGAGCCATCGAAGAGCGCATCGCTAGCATCAGCACCACAGACAACAGATACAAATATTTTGTATGTGAAAGCTTTTTACATAGGCTACTATTATTATTGTAATGCACCCAGAGCAGGAATTTTTGGGTGAACGGGAGAGGAAGAGGCCTCCGGGAGAGTGGGCAGCTGCCGCGCACATAAATCCTTCTCCTACACTCGGTGCCGCTTTTTCGCTCTGACATTACACACGGACGCACAGTGTTACCTCTACGCACCCATCCATCGGAAATATAAGCCCCAAGCTCTTTACGCTCCGGCAAGACGGATTTAATTAAGCGAATGTCCAGTTTTTCATATTACGAGGTGGGAATTAAGAGCAGCAGGCTCGATGGCCTCTTGCGTCGCCATGATTGAACAAGAGACTAGTTATACCAGTCACTTCCCTCTGTATTATTCCTGGATTGCTTCTGCAACCTTCAACCCTGTGACTGCGCCTCGATCCCATACGGATGAATCTTTGCTCAGCTGCTGAGAGTGGTGTAGGTGGACGCGGTGGCGCTACTGCAATGCCCGGTGAGCAGGAGCAGCTTTCTTCACAATCGCAGGCAGGGAATAATAACATCAGCAGCGCCGGATCATTATCTAGCGGGAGCCCCGGGTCCTGGGCTCCGACAGCCGTGCCAGCCCCACCTTACAGCTTCTTCCGCCAGTTGTTCACTCAGGACGATCCCCAAGACTCTCCAGCTGCCCGGACAGTTGCTGGGGAAGAGGTAGCCAGGGAACCTGAAGTCAGCAGCTACATGGAGGAGCTGCTCCTTCCTCCTGCTTCTGAAGCTTTGGAGGAATCTTCAGGAGAACATGTTTTCGGTCAGCTTGGCTCGCTGCCATTACCGCATAGCTATACTCAGAGCGCCTCTGCTACGAGCTTATGTACTGGAAGCGGCGTCGACCACAGCGTAAGCAATCGGCCTCATACTCTCGAGTTTGTAGACCCACCGTTTGGTCTCGTCATCGCTTCCTCCTCCGCTTCCGAACCTCATTATGATTCTGACGCGTCGAATGCGCTAATTCACGTACGTACTACCATTTTCCTAGTTCGTTTTCGCGGGTTCTTCTGCAGGCTATCAGTGGAATGTTACTTTGAACTCAGGAAATCGATGTTGCTCAGCAGAGGTCCTGTGCGCAACCGTCTAGTGCCGGAGCAGCAAAAAGACCTAAGATTCAAGCAGAGGCCGATCAAAAACCTTGCAAAGACAACGCCGACCCCTCTCATATTCAATCCATTCTTAACAGGGTTAGATTGCTGATCAAGTTTGACACACACATTCTCACAAAGAGACTCACACACAGACACAGAGAGAGAGAGGGGGGAGAGAGAGAGAGAGAGAGAGAGAGAGAGAGAGAGAGAGAGAGAGAGAGAGAGAGAGAGAGAGAGAGAGAGAGAGAGAGAGAGAGAGAGAGAGAGAGAGAGAGAGAGAGAGAGAGAGAGAGAGAGAGAGAGAGAGAGAGAGAGAGAGAGAGAGAGAGAGAGAGAGAGAGAGGCATTTACACTTATGAGGATTCCAATTAAGACCCAGTATGAAATCTATGGTTTATGACTTAAATAGGCAACCTTTTTCTTTCAAGGACTTATCTTTGCGATGAGTACCTGGCGTTCAGGGTATGCCTGCAAGTTCTGAAATAATATGTTGCGAATCAAGCTTTGTTCATAGCCATGCCTAAGGGCGTAATTTTGTGGCATGAAAGTTTTCTTGTTGAAGTGTACTTATACTGAATTAAGTTGGCTTTAAGCATTGTTGGATCCCACAAATATGAATGTACCTGGCAATTTGAACCGAACGAACCTTCCTTTGTTTGCTTGTACAATCTTATGAAAATATTTAGGTGATCTTTCATGAGTATGATCATTGAAGCATTT
Organism: Ceratopteris richardii; assembly: GCA_020310875.1. Lineage (NCBI taxonomy): Eukaryota > Viridiplantae > Streptophyta > Polypodiopsida > Polypodiales > Pteridaceae > Ceratopteris > Ceratopteris richardii. The sequence continues at coordinate 7,260,033 of CM035437.1, read as the reverse complement.
GGAACCCCTTTTACTTTGTGCAAATGTGAGCGTTCATAATTAATGATTGCAACTAATAGTTTAAAATCGTGTCAGGTTAATCAGAACCAATCATCTCGATCAAAAGAGAAGTTAGGTGAGAGGATCAATGCACTCCAACAGTTGGTATCTCCTTTTGGCAAGGTATGCATACAACATGCTAGTTTGCAAAGTTCACAACACCTAAAATTGATTGATACCTTATTGTTTTGAAAGTTGAATTTAGGCCAACATGACTCTTTCAATTGGTTTAATGTAAGGTTTTTGATCAGAAAGATATTGACCCAACAAACATGATTCCTTTTATCTGGTTCCCTTTTTTGAAGGATGAATTTTTACCATCATGACTTTCTTGATTGGCCTAATGTAAGGCTTTTTTTGTCAGAAAGATAGATAACCAACAAGCATGAGTTCTTTCATCTGATTTCTTTATTTGGTAAGTTATGGACCATCGATTTGATCCCTGGGTGTATGTGCCTCTATTGTTCTTTGTGCGCAGACTGACACTGCTTCTGTGCTTTCTGAAGCAATTGGCTATATCAAATTCCTGCAGGATCAGGTTCAGGTACTTGGAGTTTCCACCTAGTTTCTCATTATACAATCAATCAAAAACCTTTTTCTCTGTTCTGGGAAGGGACATATATTTCTTCTGTTACTAAGAAATTGTTTGGTCATTGGATGTGTGATATTGACATTTGTTTTTGACATAAAGATTAATAAGCTCTTTAAATCCAAGTATCATCAATCCTGTGTGAAGGAACAAGCAATGTCAAGAGAATGCAGACTGTTCTGTAAGAAGATTATATACGACAGGATCCTATTTTCCATCTCAAAGCTATCAAATGAGGAATTCATTGGGAACTATTTTGATATTGATAAGCCAAATAAATTTTGTTAAATTAACGTTTAATTCTGATTGATTTTTGATTCTGTAGGCTTCTGCATAACAATCTGTTATGTGCACATTAATTCTGATTGATTTTTGATTCTGTAGGCTTCTGCATAACAATCTGTTATGTGCACATTGTCTTTTATTTATAGGGTCTCAACGAATCTGATTTACAGTTTGCTGCAGTATTGGACATTGTTAAGTGTTTACGGAATATTTTAAGCTCCCCTCAAATTGCTTAGTTAATGCCTTTTATATTCAGCCTTAGATCATGTTAGATGGTCCCAGCTCCAGGAGACTACCTTGGCTGCAGTCTAGATGAATTTCTTTTGGGCAAGTGCTGAGGGCAACTATATGAGTTTTGAAGCCTACATTTTTTTTGTAATCCATGGATATAGGTGTATATAGTCTTCATTAGTATGGTTTGATACATTATTTGTTCATGTGCGAGAATGATAACTTGAAAGAGGTTTTTTTTTTGGCCTCTTTTCTTTCTAAAGAATGGAAGAAGGACAATAAAAGCAAGAACGTGATCATTTTCTCTCTCCACTTGAAAGGGGTGCATTCTTGGCCATAGTCTTGGCAAAAGTGATTAGTAAGAAATTGACCTTATTTTGGGGAATTCAGGCTGAGATGAGTGGGAGGAGCAAGGCTGATCAAGGACTTGGAACAAAAAATGCTGAGTTATGAAGAAGGAACCTGCATTTCTTCTTTCATCTATGGCTCAAACACTTATATTTGTAGGGCTTCTCGTGTCAAGTGGATGGTTGAGATCGAATGTATCTTCTTGTGATCCTTGGTGTGGGATTTGTACTCGTGACTTACCGGTTAGGAGTATGATGGGCTAACCACTTGCCTCAAAAGCCATGGTTGAGGATTACTTCCTAATTCTCCCTCTTAGGTTGTGGTTCAACCATCTCCTCTCTGTCATTTCTTGAGTCTAACATTGTGGGATTTGAACTCATGACCTCTTGGTTAGGAGTATGATGGGCTAACCACTTGCCCCAGAAGCCATGGTTGAGGATTATTTCTTAATCCTCCCCCTTAGGGTGTGGTTCAAAGTCACAAGGGGACGCGTCCCCGGGTCCTAGGGACGCCGGGACGCCGTCCCCCAAGGCTAAAATTAAGGGACGCCTAGCCGGGACGGCTGGCGTCCCATATCACCTGTCTGAAACATGGGGACGTCCCCGGGACGCGTCCCGGGGACGGATTGCTGTGATGAGACCAATCCGGGACGGTTTTGGGGACGGCTGAATGTGGAGGGCCCTTTTTGGTGCCTAAAATTTAATATTCCTTTTTTAAGGTTTAAGACTTTTTTTGTGGGGCATCTTGAGCCCATCTCACAAGCATAAATATTAGGCATTTCTACTCCTCAAACACACAAGCTCACCTTCAACCTTCATCATTGAATCTTACGTGCATGCCACATGGACTCTGGAGTCTTTACTCGTGTTTTGTATATGATATGATGAACATAATGACGGGGATGTATTATATTCTTTTGGACATGGTGAAATACATATGGCTTTTGACTCTTCTCCACTCAAATTATCCATAATCAATGTCTATGATCATTGGTGTTATTGCTCAAAACTCAAAAGTTGAAATGTGACTTTCAATGTTCAATGTGCATCATACATGTTTCCACTTCAAAAACACCTTTTCTTCCCATGATTTTGTTTTTAATAAATATGTTAGTATATTCATTTACATGGTTTTCATTATATCTTTGAAAAAATCAACATTTTGTAGGTGCCATCCCGGGTCCCCGTCCCGGGGACACCACCGTTCCCGAGACCCGTCCCGGTCCCCGTCCCCTTGTGACTTTGGTGTGGTTCAACCATCTCCTACCTGTCATTTCTTGAGTCTAACACTCTCTTCCACTTCTAAAGATCATTGTCCTCAATGATCAATCCTTGATTCCTCTTGAATTGATGTCCTCACCCTTGCATAGTCTCATGAACCTTCTTGTTCTCAACTTTGGTCTCTTGAACCCTTGCTCTCAACCTTGGTCTCTTGAACCTTGCCTTTCTGCTTCTTGGCCACTTGCCTATGGACTTGCCTTGTTCGCAACCTTGGTCTCTTGAGCCCCTTGTTCTCAACCTCAGTATCTTAAACCTGGTTCTCACTTATGCTAAGTATCTTGGATCTTGAATCTAGTGCTTCCATCGGAAAGTTTGTTTCGAGAGCTTTCCAATGATATCTTAGACGTCGAAATCCGACCTATGGATTGGCAGATACACTCAGATCTTTGTTGGACTCACCTTTGAAAGCGATGCGCGTGCCTCCCATTCACCTTGCTCAAGCCTACGTCCTAGGCTCTAATACCAAGTGGGGGATTTGAACTCATGACCTACCCATTAGGAGTATGATGGGCTAACCACTTGCTCCAAAATTTTGAACATGATTCATTCTATTGGTTATGGAAGGAGGAGGCTTCAATGGATTACACCATTTGAAATAAGCCTTCTATTGGGGCTCGAGGCTGAGGTTGAGTGGAAACAAGGCTGGCCACCTTTTATGGGATTAATAGCTTGAGATTCATCCAAGATCAAGGGCTGAAAATGCACATGCCTCTTCTTGAGAGGGATGATCAAATCATGGAGAAATTCCATATGTGGATTTTGATTTTGAACATGAATCATTCTATTGGTTGAGGCATTAAGAGGCCGCAGTGGATTATACTATTTGAAGTAAGCCTTCTATTGGGGCATGAGACTGAGGTTGAGTGGAAACAAGGCTGGTCAAGGGCTTGGAACAATAGACGTTGAGTGACTGACGAAGGCCCATTAGTGAAACTTAATGACTTTCAATGGCACTTTTTTATTGAAATCCAAAATCATTGAAACATATATAAATTTATTTTTATGTATGTATTTTTAGAGTGTAAATTCAACTTTGTTTTCATCCCTTTTGGCTTTTTTTCAAGATGAAAGTGTGAAGCTGAATAACATCATTTTTATCATTCCTTACAACAATGCTTTTGACAATAAAACTTTTCCTTTAGGAGAGATTTGTTTATGAACGAATGAAAACTTCATAACATCCATCTTCTATAGACTTGCAGATCCTTTACTTCATAACATTTATATATGTATGGATTTTAATGCTAGGTAAAGAACTATGTGAATGCATGATTTTGGGAAGGTCGTATAATCATATAAAGGGTAATGTCTTACTCTAGTTGTCTTTCAAATATATCTTGACTTCACTAGTAAATTGTATTGCTTTTGAAAATCTTCAAAAGAGCTCTTTAAGACTTTATTTCAACTTTGTTTTCATCCCTTTTTGCTTTTTTTTTTTTCAAGATGAAAGTGTGAAGTTGAATAACATCGTTTTTGTCATTCCTTACAACAATGCTTTCGACAACAAAACTTTTACCATAGTTGGTAATCGTACTCGTACGGATGCATCCGTACGTACCTTCCGTTCTGTACGTATCCGTACGTATCGTACGAATTTTTTTTTTGAACTTTCAAAACCTGACCAAGCCTCAACAGATCCTCATTTCCCTAATTTTCACATGCAGAGAGCTTCCAATCTCATAAACATTTTGATGTATTTTACTCATAAACATTATGTTTATCATGTTAAAGAGGAAATATATAATTTTTTAGCCCAAAAAAAAACTCGTACCTTATGAATGTACGAATACCGTACGGGAAGCCTTGAATCTTAGGGTACGTACTTAGTACAGTACTAATACATACGGTACTAATCGTACGGATCGTACCTTACTAACTATGACTTTTACTTTAGAATTGATTTGTTTATGAACGAAAGAAAACTTCATAACATTCATCTTCTGTAGACTTGCATATCCTTTACTTCATAACATTTATATATGTATGGATTTTAATGCTCGATAAAGGACTATGTGAATGCATGATTTTGGGAAGGTCGTACAACCACATAGAGGGTAACGTCTTATTATATTGCATGATGTAAAATAGAGTACACAATATATGTACAAGATCACTATGTTATAAATCATTAGTACTCTTGCTCTTCATGTTCACCAAAAATAATGTAAAAAATTTTATCTACATCATTCGTTGAACTTTGTTTTGTGCCCTCTTTTGAAGCGTTTGATTCCTTATATCATAAAAGGTGTAGCTTAGTACCATCAAAATCATTGAAAACATAAGGAGCCTTATTATAAACATTTGAATTATATAAGGTCCAAACTTGCATGTAGACTGGGTAAGGGTATTCAGATTTTTTGTATCATACACACATTGTATATTGACATTTTGCATTTATTAGTATGTGTAGTAACACCACATCATTTTTATAATTGTCTTCTCATTTGTCCATAGTGTCATCTTGATCAAATTAAGGTGTGTATTGTGCTAAGGCCAACTGTTGGAAAGATCTTGAATTAAACTTGTTAGGCCTACCACACTTCCAGCGTTTGGTATCAGAGCATAGTTAACATACACCCTTAACTCAAGATGAGTGACTATAGAGATAGACTTGATCAAGAAGACAAATAGAATGTCTAATTATCCAATGTGGAGTTTTATAATGATGAATTTGCTGGTTTCCAAGGACTATGGAACATTGTCAATGGCAAGTATCCCAAGCAAAGAAAAGCAAAGGAAGGTGCTTCTTCATTCAAGAGGATTGCCATCCCAATTTTGGCTTATCAGATTAAAGAAGAAGAATAGGAGATTACATCTTCAACCATAGACAGAGGGAGACATATGTAAATTAGACCTATAGAAGAGTAGTTTAGATGGGATTCAAGAGATGCGTAAGCACTCTCATTTATTGCTATCGGAGTTAAGAGGCATATCATTCAACAGACCAGGTCATGCAAAATCTCTCCTCAGACTTGGTTGGAATTAGAGAATCTCCATCGGAGGAGGAACTCGACTAAGAAAGCTCACCTAAGAAGACAATTAGCCAATATAAGGATGAAAGTTGGTGAGTAAGTTCAGTCACACATTTTCAAGCTCAAAGACTTAGGAGATGAATTAGTTAATTTTGGAGTCACAATACATCATAGTAGATTCGGTTCGTCGAATTTTTAATTTTTCTAGTTCTTCC
>CM035437.1:7106574-7251574 GCA_020310875.1 Ceratopteris richardii | reverse complement strand
TTTAAAGGTTGTCACTCCTTATGAAGCTTATTATGGTAAGAAGCCCAATGTGAGTTACTCAAAGGTTTTGGATCTTGAGCTTATGTTCATGTTGAGAAGAAGGATTGTGGTAAGCTCGATGCCAAAGCCATCAAAGGAGTATTCATTGGTTATGCCATTGAAAGTAAATGATACAAATTCTATGTACAAGAAATAGGTGATATCCTACTCTCCCGCAATGCATATGTTTTAAAAAGTTAGACTTATGATAGACATGGAGATATTCCAAACTTTATAAAGGCAAATGAATATGCATTTTCAAAGTCAAATTTGGATGTTGACGTTCAGTTGTGCAGGGGGCTATCAATCTTCTCATATCCCGGAGATTTCAGTTGCTTCTTTACCACCATATCTACATCTCCAACTTCACCTGTTCCTTCACCATCTCTTGATGTACCAACTTATGAAGTTGGAGAAACTTCAAGAGCACTTGAAGAAAAATTTGCACACGAACAAGAGCTTTCACCAATCTTTCAAAAACTTTCGAGATGGTACGTGAAAACGTTAGATGATAGTGGAATTCAATTACTTAAAAGAAGAATCAAAAGTTAGAAAGATCATACAAATCATGGCAATTATGGAGAAAATTTTGAAATCAATAATATTCTTGCACTAACTTCAGTTGACGATGAACTTTCAAGTGTCAAAGATGCATTACAAAATATTGTTTGGAATAATACAATGTAAGGGGAGATTGATTCTATATACAAGAATCAAACATGGAAGGTTTATGACTTACCAAATAGTAAGAAAGCAATTGATGTCAAGTGGATCTTCAAAATCAAAAGAAAAGGAGGTGGTACTATTGACATGTATAAAGCTTGTAGTTAAAGGTTATGCACAAAAGAAAGGTATTGACTGTGATGTGGCATTTGCACCTACATCTACAATTGCCATAGTTTGAATAGTTCTTTCTCTTGCTTCATGTTTCACTTGGAATGTATACTAGTTCCATATCAAGGCACTTGGGCAATAAGAAGGTTTTGAAGAACCAAATAAAGAGCACCTAGTATGCAATTTGTCAAAGCACTCGATTGTTTGAAGCAAGCACCAAGAGCTTGGTATGAGAAGACACATTTGTACCTTCTATCTATTGGTTTTGAAAACTTTGATGCAACTCTTACACTATGTTTAAGTAGAGACAAATATCTTGATTATAATCATTATTTATGCTGATGACACGATCATGACAAGTCCGAAGGATTCATATCTTTAGTTCTTTAAGTCACATTGTATCTATATGATTGAACAAAAGTACATTGAGAAACTTTTAGAAAGATTTGAAATGACAATGGGGACAGGTATCTAAAAAGCATATTGAGCTATCTTATGTACGTATAAGTGAAAATGTTCAGACATATTTACAAAAGCATTATCCAATGATAGACATCAAAAATTATGCAAACATTTGAACCTTATGCCATTATGACATTGAGGGAGGGATTGTTGGAAAACAATGTCAGAATGCTCAAATCTTCCAAAAATTTCAGCAACCCTAATTTTGGGACTTAGTCAAAATTTGTTCAAAGGTGGTAAAATTTTTTATTGCACCATCTCAAAATTTGGTCAAAGGTGGTAAAAATTTCTTATTGCGCCATTCCAAAGTACTCATTAAGAGCTTTCTAATGATATATAACACTTCACCATTTGATGCTTGAGAGTCAACCAAAAGGCAAACCTTAGTTCTGCTTTTTAAGTTGCCTTTCACACAAAAACTTGCTTTTCATTAGGTTTTTGGCAGCTTATTCTGCTTTTCAGGCTGATTTTATTGGGTTATCCAAAACCTACGTAATGAGGGGCATTAGAGCCTCATAATACATCAATTCTTGATTGCCTATGGTCTTAGCGTTTTTAGTTTTTTCCATCAAAATCGTAAGAGCTTTACAAGTCAAGGTATTTTCTATATAAAGACAAGGCATGTGGACTATGATACAATCACTCATGGTGCTCAAGTCTTGTGCTTGCAAGAAGAGATCACTTCACCTTGGAGGAGTTGAAATGAGGGTTTTCTTATTCTTCTAAGGAGGGCAGCAGCTTATAGGTGTTGTACTTCATACATAACTTTGAAGGCAGCAGCTTAAAGCTTATGTACACATGGAGGAGATCACCTTCATTTCGTGGAGATGGTAAAGTTATGAAGAAAGACAAAAGCATGTGCATTTGTGCATATTTTTATGCTTTTTTGTAATATTCATGTATTTCATATTTTGAAATATATGGCATATATGTTGGATTTGCTCCTCTCTATGATTTTTTCTATTCTCTCTCATGTCTCTATTTCATTTATGTCTTTGTATTGGTTATGGGCCTCAATAACCAACAATTGGTATCATAGCATGTGGAAATAGTGCACATAGAGCATGTTGAGAAGAGTGCAGCATGTAGAAAGACAAAAGCAGCATGACACACACAAGTCAACCTCTTTTCATTATCTAGCAAGTGGCTGCATGTCTCTCTAAAAAGGGAGTTGTTAGAAGCTTGCTGAATACATCAACGAAAGGAAGTTAGCTCAAGGAGGGTTTACATCAGTCCTATTTGATTGTACAAGCAATCATACATGCTTTGTAGATGTTCTTTCTATCTAACAGGTCATATTCAAATTTTTTATGAGACTTTTATGAAGATTTGCAAAATCAGCAAGACAATAGATTATGTGAGCAAAGAGGGGTGAATCAGATCTCCATTCAGACCCTAATAGTGGAAAGCTTTTCAACTTCTTGTATTTTGTGTTATTTTTGTAGGTGTAGATGAAGGCATATGATTGGTACTTGATAAGCTCGGCCAACCTTGAGAGTTCAGGAAGTATGTTGGAATTGGCACACTGTCGGCTGGCATTAATGTCACTACTACCATCCTTTCATTGTCTCTATCCTTCCAAATACTACTTGATTCAGAAGAGTATAGGATGTATGAGTTCTCCTTTTGATTTGTGGCATGGGAGTTCTCTTCATGTACAAAGTTCTTTTGTTTGTTTGTGGACATTTGACATGATTTATTGAAAATTATACACGGTACCTGGATCAAAAAGTTATAAGATATTATCAGCCAACAAAATACATACCTGTCCTTGCTCGTGTGTCAGGTTAGGAGGGGATGTTGGAAATAGCAACTTTCCACAAACGGGTTGCACATATCTCACATAATTTTTGCAGAATTTTGGCAAAGTCAATCTAGGAAAAATCAGGTCAAAATATGGTCAAAATGATAATCTGCAGGGGTTTTTTATTTCGGTTTGGATAATATTTTTCAAGCTATCTATTGGTATATGATGCATGCGATTCGGAGCACATTTGGGGGTCCGAAAGTCAAATCTTAGTTTGCAGGTCAAAGTCAAAATTTTTAAATAAGTCAAAATTGCAGATGCCACATGAAAAGATCATATTCAAAGTATCCAATGGCTAGGATATGCCATAATAAGGTTAAATGGCCTCTAAAAAGTTGGACAGAAGTCAATGGCGAAAAAATCTTAAAAGCAAGACAAGTTTGCTTGCCCAAGGTTTTAGCTTTTTTAGCATTTTCCATCAAAATCGTAAGAGCTTTACAAGTCAAGGTATTTTCTATATAAAGACAAGACATGTGGGCTATTACACTATCACTCATGGTGCCCAAGTCTTGAGCTTGGTACTTCATACAAACTTTGAAGGAATCAACTTGAAGCTTATCTACACATGGAGGAGATCATCTTCATCTCATGGAGATTGTGAAGTCATGAAGAAAGGCAGAAGCATGTGCATAATTTTATGTTTCTTTGTACATTCATGTACTTCATATTTTGGAATATATGGCATATATGTGGAGCTTTGCTCGATCTCTCTATGATTTTGTCTATTTTCTCCCATGTCTCTATTTTATTTATGTCTCTATATTGATTGTTGGCATTAAAAGCCAAGAAAGGCAAGTCTGATCATTGTGCCATAGTAATCTCATTTACAGCTCTTTGTCGAGTGGAGCAACTTTGGGTTTTTTTAGGGAGTGAGTTCTTCAACCCGAGATCAGATTTTAGAATTTTATTTTTCAGACTCATCTCAAATTTCAGGATCTCTTGTCTTTTTGAGCAGTTCCAATTTTTCACCCCATATTCTATGGGTGGTTGTCTTGTTCATATATTATTATTAACAATCGTAAATTTTAGATTTTTATGTGCCAAAATTCAACAATTGAGTTTTCCATGCAAGTAATTCAGATTTGACATTTCGATTCAGCTCACTCACTTCAGCTTAGCTCACTTATTCTCAATTTAGTCTAGTTCAGCTCTGATATTCTGTGTCATTTTCAGTCATCCAAGTTATCCTTAGATGAGTTCCTCCAAAATCAGGTATGTCAATCCAATTTATTCCAAGTTTTTTATCTCATAGTTGTTAAGTCAATTCATCTAAAGCCATTTCTTGTATGTTATTTTAGAACTCAGCTACTTCAAGTACATACAAAAATTTATTTTTAGTGCGTGGAATCTTTTATCATTTAGGAAGGCTCTCTTGTCTTATATAACTGTTTTTGCTAAATCTCTTAGTTAAGATCAAGGGGGCATGGTTGGAGAATTGTTTTTAACCTTTGCAAGAAGGTTATTTTTAGGCCTTTAGCCCAATCAATTCAACCCAATAGGTTTTCAACCATTAGTTTTTAGCCAATTAAAAAAAAGAAAAATCAGATTTTCATTCTTTGTGCGAAGAGAGTTATTTGATCATATACAACATTTGAGTTTTGTGCTATATACAAGTCATATACGAGCTTATTTAAGAATAAGGTAAAAAATTGGTCAGAAATAGGTAAAGAAGGATAAAGCTGTTCTTCAATACATGGCACCTATTGTCTTGGGGCGAAAAGTTGTTGTAGTAGCCAGGTATTGTTATGGGGTGAAAAATTGGTTTGAGTAGCCCTTTTAAGCTTAATGAAAATCTTGCACAAAATGTTATTGACAATTAGCTTTTTACTTGAAAAGATCAGATTCTTTGTTAAAATTGAAAATCAGGTTTTAGAGTGGTTACGCCTCATCTTTTAAATGTATAAACATGGATGGTCTATGAGAGCACTTGCTGCCACAAGAATCTATCATACTCTCCTTGATGTGATTGAACCATTCTATAGCCACTGTGTGGTTGTTGGTATAACAATGATGCTCTTTGCCTACACTCTTGAGAAGCGGAATCAATATTATGGTATACCTTAACAAAATACTTTCATAGCAAGTTACAACATCAGCTCCCTATCTCATTCTTGGGCACGATTCTTAACCGAAAAAAAATTCGATGTCCCAAGTGTATAAAATTCAGTCCATGCAAACTAACTCGTGATGCGAATTTAAAGAATTTTATTTTATGCGAAAAATTCGCGAATTATTACACTATGCCTAGTATACTAGTTGTCCTAAGTATATAACAATTAATAAGGCATTGCTTATAAAATGTTAGCAAATAATAGCACAAGATCTAATACCACACATGGGAAAACGTACACATAGACTTGAGAGAATAGACAACATGTAGGCAGGAAGTCATATGCTCCAATTAATGATAATACTGTACAAGATGATGATGTGCTCGAAAGTACATATACATGGTAACATAGAAATAATCAGAACCCATTAATACCAAATAGAGCAAGCGAAGGTAAGGGACAAAACATGAAGAGGCTTAGGTAAGATCTCCAAGGCACACCTCTCTCACAAGAGTAGAGAGATCTCTCAGTGTATAAGCATGCAGTTCTCCAACAGCACCTCCATGTAGTAGAAATTCCTCCAAGTGTGATACACACACCTCTCCTTAAAGCTTCCATGTAGAGCTGATGCTTCTCTCCTCCAAGCAAGCATGAGAAGCAGCACCATGAGTAGGAAAGATAAGTGCGCTATGCCTTGTTTATATAGGCAATACCATACGATAACTTTTCGAAATAAAGCATGTGAAAAATCTATCTTTGGCGTTAGTAGATTTTGAGAGTCTCTATTATTAGCTGTAATTTTAGTGCAAGAGCTTTATCTGGCTTTATTTAGTCAGGGCCTAGTTTTTATACAATGATGTCTTAATAACCTCAGCCCTTGGGTGAAAAGCACTTTGATTAAATAGAATTTTGACATATGCCACTTGAAATAGAATTTCAGAAATTAGGGTTTGCTATTTTGATGGCTCATATGTTGATGATTGGGCAAATGTTATATATGGTTGGAAAGCTCTCTTTGAGTACTTGGGAAATATGTGATTACTTCACATACTGCATTTTGATCATTTTGAGCATTTATGGGAAATGTTTTGATCAAAATGAATGATGAATATAATCATAAAATAATACAAATTAGAATTCTAATTAGAGCTAAAGCAAAAATTTCAACATATAAAAGAGGAGCAGTCATTGGTGGTCTGATACTTTGGAACGAACAGGGAGTCTCTGTTACGTATGTACAGGTCGAGAATGTTAAGAGGGTACAGAAGTGTATTCCTGCTATTTCTGCATATGTCGGACAGGGAGAAATAGTCCGTATGATAGGTTTTGAGACCTTAAAGGAAAAGAGTTAGACTGAATGTTCCTAATCTTGCTAGTCTAGTTTAGTGTCAGTAATCATTAAGATGACATATAAAGTAGGATAGGTTGATTAAGCAATCTAGCGGCCAGTATTGCTCCCCTCACGAAAGTAGCTGGCTCTGTTCTGCAATCATATATGGTTAAAAAGCTCTCTTTGAGTATTTCAGGAATATGTGATTACTTCACACTGCACATTTTGACCATTTCTGTGAATTGTTTTGATCAAAATGAATGAATAAATTCTTAAAATAATACAAACTAGAATTGTAATAAACCTAAAGCAAAAATTCCAATACATAAAAGAGGAGCAGTCATTGATGGTCCCATACTTTGGAACGAGCAGGGTGTCACTGTTACAGATGTACCGGTAGAGAATGTCAAGAGGGTACGGAAGTGGATTCCTGTGATTTCTGCATATGTTGGACAGGGAGAATTGGGTCGAATGATAGATTTTGAGGCCTTCAAGGAAAAGAGTTAGACTGAATGTTCCTATCTAGTATATTATCAGTAATCATGAAGATGACATATAAAGTAGGATAGGTTGATTAAGCATTATCTAGCGAACAGTACTGCTCCCCTCAAGAAAGTAGCTGGCTCTGTTCTGCAATTATGTTATGGAAAGAATCCCGTGACAGAGATGAACTTGGCCCTTGGAGACCCCAGTGAGGGTAACCTCAATTAAGCAAAAGAAAAGTGGAGAAAAAGGATATCTCATCTCTGAGGAATGGGTTTGAAATGACGTGACTTATTCTTTATTCTTCTTTTAATAAAATTTCTTGAAGGCCTTTTGTTGACCAAGATTATGAGAAGTAGCTATTTTCAAAATCATTCTTCTTGTGAAATATGCAGGTCTTAAGTTCACCTTACATGAAGCCATGTAGCACCCATACTCCCAGCAGCCACAAGGTACGTGTCTTCTTTACGCAAGTACTGCCTGACAGCAGATAGTCATTTGCATCTACGCACCCCTTTATAATTGTAAAGAGACCCATGCGGATCATGTTGTGACACTTTAAATGTGACTATCCGCCCCTGTTAGAAGAGCTGTTCTCACTGAATTGTTTAATGATGATGGAGAGATAGTAGTCAATGTGTTCCCATAATTTGGCCAGTACCCTTCAACCTTAAGATTATAGGATCTGTTGCCCTATAATGCAGGTACGTAAAGCACATATAAATGTTGGAAAATAATTTTAAGATGCAAATATGTACGTGATAGAAACAGATGTTCAGCTGTTTTCCAAGACACGAGGTATTAAGTGATGGCATCGCTAAACTTGTTTTGTTTCCATGCTTAAAGGATTCAGCCGTGGGACCGACATCTGATTTGCGAAGCAGAGGTTTATGCCTAGTACCTGTATCGTGTACAATGAATGTTGCCAACAATAACAATTTTAACATAGGAGCTGACTACTGGGCTTCAACCCCGAACTTGAGCAGTACTGGAACTCTATCGAAACCTACTCGCTTCTCTACAGGAACGTGAATAAGATCACAACTGGAGCAACACTCAGCAATAATCCTTTTCGCTTTTTTCAAGGGAAAGAGCTCACACTAGACAGGGGCTTTTTTGTGGATCATCCAGCATTCAGGATAATACCTTGTTGGCTCCCTCCACTCACATCTCTTATACTTATCACACATTAAATATCTCCTCGAATGTTAAAGATGTTAAAAGGTAGTGGCTCCTGGGCCTGGACATAGTAATCTCAGCAAGCTTTCAAATTAAATTGAAAGAAATATATATTTTGGGCTGAAAGTCCCTTGTAGTCTGCGCGCACACATGCATACACACACAGATACAGAGAGAGAGAGAGAGAGAGAGAGAGAGAGAGAGAGAGAGAGAGAGAGAGAGAGAGACTTTTTAATGTCTATTAGAAGCCATAATCGGCCTATGAGACAAAACATAAACATCAATATGATCCAATCCACTCTGATCCAAAAGGAAAATAAAGTGAGTACAAAAAACGGGTATAAAAGGAGTGGATAATAACTGGCAACAAGGGTGTGGGGTGCTATGGGTATGCACTCTATATGCTCAATGGGTGAGAATCAAATATGATATGCATAGGTAGGGGAGGCTCGATGGTATCACAACCCTCTAAATGCTTGGAGTGGGTGTACGACATAATGCATCGGTGGGTAAGGCATCATGGCGATCCTCAAAATGCTCTGAACGTCCAAATCGATAGCGGTGCATTGCTGACGCCTCCATATCTCCATGTCATGGCGTGCGTGAATCGTCTGAATCTCTCTGGTGTGGACGGGCTCTCCGGAGTGGGGGTCTGGGAGGGAGGGAGGGAGGGAGGGAGGGAGGGAGAGAGAGAGAGAGAGAGGGAGAGAGAGAGAGAGAGAGAGAGAGAGAGAGAGAGAGAGAGAGAGAGAGAGAGAGAGAGAGAGAGAGAGAGAGAGAGAGAGAGAGAGAGAGAGAGAGAGAGAGAGAGAGAGAGAGAGAGAGAGTATTCATTTTTACAAAGAGAAAGGAGAAAAATCAAAGTAGTAAGTCATAAAATATGAACATGTTATCAAAGATCAAGAAAAGAAAGAAAAATGTACAAAGATAAAAAATAAAAAAGCTTAGGAGGACATCATAGTGATAGGATGGAGAATGATGGATATTATCTTTGTTATAATCACGCATGGGCACACGACACACTTCAAGGTCCATTAGTATGTTACAAAGTATAATCCTTTGCATAGAAACTCATGTTTTATAGGGGTTTTATAGCTTAGGAACAAATGGTATTTGGATATTGCTATCACTTTATCTCCATAAGAGTGATTTTAGGATGTTAAGAGTGCTCAACTATTGTCTTTGGTTGTTTCTAGAAACAATGTGTAAGTTCTTTGGTGGTCCTTTCATTAAAGCATGTTATCTTTGTATTTGAAGCTCAAGCAACTATCTCCCAAGTATCATGAAATTTAAAACATCTTATGTTTGTATTTGAGGCTCAAACAATTATCCCCCAAGTATCATCAAATTGGATGTAGTGAGTAATTGAGAGGAGGTGGGAGATGTGATGAGTGTACTTCTATATTTTCTTTGATATCTAAGCCTTGAGCGTATTTTCAAGTGAAATGTTTTTTTAGGGCTCTTTTATAAGAACAATATGCATTTTATCCTCTATCTAGGGATCATTGTTCCCTTACATCTCTATCTTCATAAAGGTAGGTGTCAAATGGGTAGTCTTTGCACATGTGGTTTACATATATCCACTTGTATTGGGTGCCTTACGAATCCCTTCTCCAACATTTTCTTGGGGTGCTATTTGTAATACTTTATCATCAAGGGAAGAAGCCTCGATAGGGCAGTCCATCTCTTAAGAATTTAAAAGCATCATATTTTATGTTTGATAAATTTATATTGCTAATTATATGATAGTGGACTAATTGGCATATCTCTTGTATATTGGAATGGTAGTATGTTTAGATTCATTAATGCATATTTGGTGCACTAGAGGTGCTCGATGATCAAAATATTTAAGCTAGCTAAGGGAGCTAAGGCATTATTTTAGTATGCCATAATGCTACCTCTTATACAAATATAGAAATTCCATTGTTGCTCTATGAGACAATGCATATAGATGTGCATCATGTATTATGCGGATGAATCCCATACTTTGAAAAATCATCTTATGAAAATGAAGGGCATGAAAATTGCTACTTGATGAGATTGTGGTATGGATCGGTTACCACAAGTTCTTTTTAGGTAGCACCATCAACAATCTTTCTAAGTGTGGACGAATATGTATTCAAGGATTAGATCTTCACATAATTGTATCATACATATTAAATGGCTCATAGTATCTCGTGTTCACCTCTTAATGCATGAATTCTCAAATAGGGTTCGATAGAATTTCTTCTCATGTAGTAATAAATGTACATAACATCTTGACTATCTATCATTGCTAGTATAATTTAGTACCGATGTTTATGAACACATTTAGGATCATTGAGGCACTTGTTTCCTCTTTAGGATTTTTTTTTCTTGGCTTGTATATATGCTAGTAATCCTAAAGGGCTACTTATCTTTGTACATTCACTTAGTAATACATATATCATTATGTTTCAACCTTCTTCTTCTTCCTCATGCTATTTTTGTGCTTTCTCAATCCTCAAACTCCAACAATTGATGTCATGCTAGATTGTTGCTTCCTAAGGTGCATCATCGGCACACCTAACTCATAGTCTCTAATTTCTATGAAAATTGATGAGCATACTTTCTACAGAAACAAATCTCTTAGGAGATTTGTGTGCAGCTCAACAATTGATTCGAGCTCATTTCGACCTTTGAACGTAGTATCCTTACAATTATGTAGAGAATTTTATCCCTTTATGCCAAACATATATATAGAGTTTGGTTTGCTAAAACAAGCATGTCAAAGTTTGCTATAGGTTTAGCAGAGCTCCATTTGGTATTTTTGTTGAACTTTATTGAGAAACAATCAAATTTTTGCATCAAGTTACAATCACTTTCATTGGTTGGAAACAATGATGTGTTTCACATTTAGGATATTGCAGATAATTTGGATGGTTCCACCTACTCATTATGGGCACACATGATGATGCATGTAATGATTGCAACGGGATTGTGCAATGTTGTGTAGGGCGTTGAAATATGTCTTCTCACAAGTACAAATAATCAAAATGTAGGCGATGCAAGTGGTGTTGAGGATGTTGCAGGGTTCGAGTTTTGATGCAATTCCTATTTCAAGTCCTCTTGCCACACCAATTTTTACAATGTCGAGTACACCAACAACCCTAATCAATATAGAGCAACTTTGATGGGATTGAAGAGATGCATTGGCATATGCCTTGATTGTTTTATTTGTCAAGCATGCCAATATTCCTCATATTCGCTCGTGTAAAACAAGGAATGCTTGGGATATTCTTCACACATTATAAAAACAATTAGAGAGTGAGCATATGAATGAAGGTGATTTTATGGACAATTTGCCCACAAAGATAAAAGATTTAAAAGAGCTGACTTCTAGATGAAATTTTTCCAGACAATTTAACTATGCATATTGTTCTAAATGGTTTACTGGATTCTTATCAAAGTTTACTTCTACTCTTAGATTGATGATGAAAGGCAATCCAAATGCCTTGAATTGAAGCTTAGTATTTGTTTTGTTGCAAGAAGATCAATCTAGGTAGACCAATTCTATTACTTGTGCAGATCAAGGTTTTATTTCTATCAAGAAGGGCAAGGGCAAAGGAACTCTTCGACCTATTAATACATGATCATTATATGGTGATTGTAGACTCATATGTTTGGTACTTTGTTAATGGTGCTATCAAACATATAACCTTTTGGTGCAAATTTTGCACCTCACTTTGGCCTACCCCTAATAAAAATATTCACACATATGCAAAGAGCTCCTCTTTTTTGTCATGGAAGTTAGACAAATCGTCCTTCCTATTGCTAATGGTAGTGCATTCACATTACGAGATGCCTTATATGTGCCACTGATCAGGAAGAATCTATTGTCTATATCAGATCTAGCCAAGTTTACCTAGGGGTGAAGTCTATTGATGATAGGTGCACTACTCATGATCTTTTTGATGGCCACAAAATTATTACATCTGATGTATTGTGTTGTGGGTTGTATAAGTTCATAAACTATGCAAAGTTTATGGATGATCATGCATAGGCAATAGAGGATTTGTAGGCTGAAAATTTATCAGCATGTAAAGTGGGCACCCTTGATTCTGATCGAGGGGAGTGCATGTCAGTAACAATAGTGGTTGCCATCGAGTCCAAGTGTTGGACATTATTGTTGATCTTGATAACTATGGTAAGATGAGTGCAAGGGTTGATCGAAGGTGTTAAGGACTATGATGAAGATCCAACATGAGGAATGTTCAAGACAATGAGGAGACTTCAACTAGAGCTGAAAGAAACTATTGTGATGTATACTCTTGGGACGAAAGGTGGGGAGAACTTTGCTGCAACTTGAGCTCTAGATCCATTGATCACCAGAAATGGAACTTAGCAATTTGGTCACTATTCCTCCTTTCAGTTTACTATGGGGATTGAACCTAGTGGCTTGCACTACAATACTCTATGGACATATTTTAGTTAATGTTACATGGGCTCTATATTTGTGAATAAAGAACTAGGAGTCAATCACCTACGCTATTGGCCTATGTGATCTATGCATCAATAGATTTACATGTTAATGCATTCAGTGTGACAAAATTATCATTGGATCAATGATTTGAGCATGTCAAAAATCCGATCATATTAAGTATGATTTAGGTACATGTGGACAACAATTATAAAAGGGGTTGATCTAGCTAGAACCAGTGATAGTCTTGTGTGATGCTTACATAGTATGTAATTGCATAATCTTCTTTGCTACCATCTAAGCTTGTACTATTGGAGCGCATGTTTGGAAAACTCTTGTTGTACTGTATTTAATTTTAGAATCATAACACTATTTCATTTTGCACTATGTTCTCTTCCATTTATCCTTTTTCTTGGCCCTATGTTCTTGAATACTTCCATGTTTCTATTCCTCTTCCACTCTGCTATTGTGTCAGAACTTCTTATATGATATTATGAAACTGGTCGCTCCAAGGTGTAACACAAGAAGATTTGTATGTAGGATATGTATAGTGAAGTTGCATTGGTAGAGCATAGTGGCATCTATGAATAATTGAGGCTAAGGGAATAAGAGAAGTGCAACTAGAGGAGGTGTTGATATATTTAGGTAGTGATGTGTGTGAACATACTAGGACCATCAGGGCATGTTTTTCCCTTTTTAGGAGGTTTTTCCCCCGGCTTGTATATATGTCTATAGCCCTAATGGGTTACATATCTTTGTACATTTTAGTGGTAATATTTTCCATATTGTGTGTTGTGCTCCAAGCTTCTTCTTCTTCCTTGTGCTGTTCGCGTGCTTCCACAGACGTCTAACTCCAACAATTGGTATCAGTGCAGGCCGCCTCTTCATCTAGGGCATCGTCAACACCCCTCTAGTCATAGTCTTAGAATTGCACAAAATTTGGTGAGCATACTCAAGGGGATTAGAAGATCAAAACCGCTTCGCTTTGTGGTGCCAAAATTGCAATTTGAGATCGTTTCATCTCCGAACGCACTATCATATTGCTTGTGCACGGCATTTTGTCTTTTTATGCCAAAGATATATACAAGTTTCAGTTCGCCAGTATAAGCATCTCGTAGTCTGCTAGAGGTTTAGCAGAACTTATCAGGGTAGTTTTGTACAGCTTTTTCAGATACAATTATTTTTCTACATCATGGTATTTTAGTTAGTGGCCATGGCTGAAAGCAGTGATGTATTCTGTATGTTGGTTGTTGAGGATAAGTTGGACGGTACTAATTACCCATTGTGGGCTTATATGATGCAACATGTATTGGTTGTAAAAGGACTATGGAACATTGTGCAAGGTGTTGAAAAATGTCCTATTACACCTGCAAATATAGGTATTGAAGCTGACACAGATTGCATTGAGGATGTTGATATTCTTTAGATTCCTATTCGTGTTGCCATTTTTGCTGCACCTACTACAAAGCAAATTCGTTGGGATGGTAGAGATGCTCATGCACATGCATTGATAGCATTGTCTGTCAAACGTGCCATTATTCCTCACATTCATGCTTGCAGAATAGCTAAGGATGCTTGGGATACACTTACCACATTGTACCAGGCTAGGAATGAGGCTCGCGTTGCTTACCTCCGAAAACAGTTGGAGGGTGAGCATATGAATGAAGGTGATTCTATGTTCCATCAGGTTTATGCTTCAGCTCGTATACCCACTTAGTGCCAATGGCCTTCTTGCCAGGAGGCAAGTCACCTAAAGACCAGGTACCATTTTTCATAATAGCATCATATTGAGATTGCATTGCAACCATCCAATGTTCAGAATTTTTTGTTTCATCAAACAAAACATGCTCAGTCTCATCACAAACACTAGAGGCAGACATAGCATAGCAATCTAGTGCAAAAGAGGCACTATGAGAGTTTGAACGAGTATGGTATGAGAGAGGTGCATCTAATTTGCTGTCATGCAAAGTTTGCACCATCCATTTTCACATAGTTTTTGCCTCCTCAATATCAACTCTCTCATCAACAAGTGCATCATGTAAATCTACATCAGAAATGGAATGATCTGCATCATCATTTGAAACCTATAAAGGTTGAGAAGTTGCCTCATTAGGACCAGCACTAGGCTGTCCATCTGTAAAAAGAGGCAACAGAGTATCATACATGTCTTTGGAGCTAACATATGTCTCCTTAATACATGAAAGTAATGGTTGAATAACATCCACAAAAACAACATCACAGCTAACCAAAATGCATTTAGTTTGTGGATAATATAGACGATAGCGTTTGCTTTCAAAACTGTACCCAACAAAAATACATTTTACTGCTTTATCATCCAATTTCTTGTGATATTGTTCAGGCACTAATGCGTATGCCAGACAACCAAAAACATGCAAGTGAGCAACAGATGGCTTACGACCATGCCAAGCCACATATAGAGTGATAGATTGTAGCGCTTTAGTGGGACACCTGTTAAGTATATATGCTGCAAACATGAAAACCTCAAGCCAAAAAGTATGTGGTAAAGCTTGACTCTTGACCATACACCTCACCATGTCCATGAGTGACTTGTTCTTTCATTCTGCAACTCCATTCTATTGAGGTGTATAGAACACTGTACACTGATGTTTTATCCCACGTTCAGCCAGAAATGCATTAAAGTCAGAAGACATATATTCCCCCCTCTTGATCAGAATAGAGGGTGCCCATTTTACATGGTGATACATTTTCAACCAAAACCAAAAACTATTTGAAGCATATGAACACTTTAGATTTTGCTTTCAATGGTTATACCCATGCATGCCTAGAAAAATCATCAATGAAAGTCATGAAGTAAAGATAGTTTCCAAAAAAGGGTGTCTGCATAAGACCACATACATCACTATGAATAAGCTACAATTTTTTAGTAGCTCAAACTGAACCATCTTTTGGAAAGGAGGAATGTTGCATTTTTCTAAAAATACAGCCTTCATAGACATGTTTTTCGGATGCCTCAAGGTTGGGCAAAGAGGACACCATTTCAAATTTTTGCATGCATAGCAAACTAGCAAAATTCAGATGGCCAAAGCGTGCATGCCAAAGCTTTGCATCTGACATAGCCTGAGAATCATGTACTGCACATGCTAAATCATTCATAGATTTTTCATTGTCTATGAGTTTATACAACCCATGACATAAAATGCCAGAAGCAATAATCATGTCACCATTTGATAGATCATGAACTATACATTTATCATAAACAAAGTGCACAACCAGGCCAATCTTGGCTAATGCAAAAACTGATAGCAGATTCTTCTTGATCCCTGACACAAATAAAGCATCTGACAAAGTGAAAGAACTACCATCAGCAGTAGTTAGAATGATCTTACCAACTCCCATGATAGGATAAGAGGAGTTGTTGGTGCATGTGATAGTATTCCCTATGGGGGCAGGCTCAAATGAAGTGAAGAAACTGCATTGCGAGGTAATAGGTTTGATTGCCCCACTATCAAAGTACCAAACATCTGATTCTACAATAGACATACACTTTCAAGAGAAGATGGGTCAAGACTGCAAACAGTAGTAAACACCCATTCTTCATTCTGTCCAAGATTAGCAGACTCTATTTTTGGTGTAGAGGCCTCTACAACAACCACTCCAACCTCTTTTTCCTTTGCCTCTTTTGTAGCCAGTTTTGGACACTTCTTTATGACATGATCATTTCCTTTACAATACTTACAAAAGAATTTATGCTTTTCTGATTTCTTCTCATCTTTGTCTTACTTCTTCGAATGTGCAACATTTGCAGATTTCTGCTTACTAGTAGATGAGCTCCATTTACCTTTCCCCTTCTAACTAGCCAAAAAAGTTTGGTCTGCAACACGCATAAGGTATAAGGCTAGGCTTGTTGCAGAGGGTTATGTGCAGGAAAGAGGCATTGATTTTGATGAAACCTTCGCACCTACATGCCGAATGACTATTGTTCGTAGCATCTATCCACTTGCAGCTCATCATGGTTGGAATGTACATCATTTGGATGTTAAAACTACATTTCTAAATGGTGATTTGCATGAAGAAGTGTATGTTTTTCAGCCCCGTGACTTTGTGCAAAAAGGGAATGAAAACCAGGTGTGCAGGTTAAAGAAGACATTATATGGTTTAAAGCAAGCACCACATGCTTGGTATGAAAAGATACATGTGTTGGAGTTAGATGTCTGTGGAAGCACGTGAACATCACAAGGAAGAAGAAGCTTGGAGCACAACACACAATACTGAATGTATTACTAGAGAATGTACAAAGATAAGTAGCCCATTAGGGCAATAGGAATATATACAAGCCGGGAAAAAGAAAACATCTTAAAGAGGGAAAAAAGTGCCCCGGTGGTCTTAGTGTGTTCACACACATCACTACCTAAATATATCAACAAATCCCCCCTGGGAGTGATGCGATGAACAAGGAGTTGGCACTCATGTATAAGGAAGTGCCAAGCTATGTGGAAATCACTCCACAAAAGGAAGTAAGCCTAAAACTTTGCGGAAAGCTTGAAACTTATCCCTAGGTAGAGCCTTTGTGAAAAGGTCTGCAATGTTCTTCTGCGTGGGCACATATGCCAAGCTGATCTCCCTAGCAGAAAACCTCTCCCTGACATAGTGATAATGCACCTCAATGTGCTTAGTGCGAGCATGGAACACAGGGTTCCTCGCAACTGCCAATGCGCTCTGACTGTCAGTGAAGATGGTGGTGGCAGAAGTCTGACCAACACCCAAATCAGCCATAATGCGTCTGAGCCACACACACTCAACAGTGGCTGTGAAAGTTGCCCTATCTCAGCCTCACAACTAGAAGTGGCCATAGTAGGCTGCTTCTTGTGCAACCAAGACATACATGAGCTACCAAGCATGAAGCAAAAGCCACTAGTGGACACATGAGTGTCATAGCAACAAGCCCAATCAGAGTCAGAAAAAGCATGCAAATCTGGCAGTAGTGATCCCACCTTGGGATAAAACAACCCAAGTAGCCGAATACCACTCAAATAGCGAAAGATGCGCTTAACTGCCTGCCAATGCTTGACTCCTGTGCAATGCATAAACCTGCTTATCTGTGAGACAACAAACTGAATATCTAGCCGAGTAATGCATAAGGAAATCAAGCATCCAACAACCTGCTAATAGAGAACAACATCAAATGCATCTCCAGCATCATGAAGACTCAATCGTAAACCTATCTCCATAGGAGTGGAAATAGGATTACAATCTTCAAGGCCAAAACACTGCAATAATGTGTCAATATATTGCATTTGACACAAAGCGATTCCACCATCAACTTGCATAAATTGAATGCCCAAATAGTGATGCAAATGCCCCAAATCAGACATCTCAAATGAGGCATGCAAATCAGCCTTAAAATCAGCAATATGCTTCTCAATAGGACCAGTGAGCAGCATGTTGTCAACATAGACAACAATGATCAAAAGCACATCATTAGCACATTTAACATATAAGGTGCTTTCAGTTGGACTCTTCTCAAAACCATGTGCAATCAAATATGCATGTATCTTCTCATACCAAGCATGTGGTGCTTGCTTTAAACCATATAATGCCTTCTTTAACCTGCACACCTGGTTTTCATGCCCTTTCTGCACAAAGCCACGAGGCTGAAAAACATACACTTCTTCATGCAAGTCACCATTTAAAAATGTTGTTTTAATGTCCAACTGATGTACATTCCAACCATGATGAGCTCCAAGTGCACAGATGCTGTGAACATTAGTCATAATCATGTAGGTGCAAAGGTCTCATCAAAATCAATGCCTCTTTCATGTGCATAACCCTTTGCAACAAGCCTAGCCTTATACCTGTCAACTGTAACATCCGGTTTACGCTTCAGCTTTTTTACCCACTTAGTGCCAATGGCCTTCTTGCCTGGAGGCAAGTCACATAAAGACCAAGTACCATTCTTCATTATAGCATCTATTCAGATTGCATAGCAACCATCCAATTTTCTGAATTTTGTGCTTCATCAAACAAAATAGGCTCATTCTCATCACAAAGACTAGATGCAGCCATAGCATAGCAATATGATGCAAAAGAGGCATTATGAGAGCCTGAATGAGTATGATATGATAGAGGTGCATCTAATTTGCTGTCACGCAAAGTCTGCACCAGCCATTTTGGCATAGTTTTTGCCTCCTCAATATCAGCTCTCTAATCAACTAGTGCATCATGTAAATCTACATCAGAAATGGAATGATCTGCATCATCACATGAAACCTACAAAGGCTGAGAAGTTGCCTCATTGGGACCAACACTAGACTGTCCACCTGTAAAAAGAGGCACCAAAGTATCATACATGTCTTTGGAGCTAATAGATGTCTCCTTAGTACATGAACACAATGGCTGAATAGCATCTTCCACAAAAACAACATCACGGCTAACCATAATGCATTTAGTCTGTGGATGATATAGGCGATAGCCTTTACTTTCAGAACTGTACCCAACAAAAATACATTTTATTGCTTTATCATCCAATTTTGTGCAATGTTGTTCAGGCACTAACGCATATGCCAAACAACCAAAAGCACGCAGATGAGCAACAGATGGCTTGCGATCATGCCAAGCCTCATATGGAGGGATAGAGTGCAACGCTTTAGTGGGACACCTGTTCAGTACATATGCTGCACACATGTCAGCCTCAAACCAGAAATTATGTGGTAAAGCCTGACTCTTGACCATACACGTCGCCATCTCCATGAGTGACCTGTTCTTTCGTTCAGCAACTCCATTCTGTTGAGGTGTATACGGCATTGTACACTAGTGTTTTATCCCACGTTCAACTAGAAATGCATTAAAATCAGAAGTCATGTATTCCCCCCCTCGATCAGAACGGAGGGTGCCCATTTTACAAGCTGACAGATTTTAAGCCAAAACCAAAAACTATTTGAAGCACATGAACACTTTGGACTTTGCCTTCAATGGATATACCCATGCATGTCTGGAAAAATCATTGATGAAAGTCATGAAGTAAAGATAATTCCCAAAAGAAGGTGTCTGTACAAGCTGTAATTTTTGAGTAGCCCGAACTCAACCATCTTTTGGAAAGGACGAACACCGGATTTTGCCCAAAATACAGCCTTCACAAACATGTTTTCCAGGTGCCTCAAGTTTGGGAAAAGAGGACACCATTTCAGATTTCTGCAGGTTGCAAACTAGCAAAATTCAGATGACCAAAGCGTGTATGCCAAAGCTTTGCATCTGACATAGCCTGAGAATCATTTACTGCACATGCCACATCATTGACAGATCTTTCATAGTCTATGAGCTTATACAACCCATGACATAAAATGCCAGAAGCAATAATCACATCGCCATTTGACAGATCATGAACTGTACACCTGCCATCAACAAATTTCACAACCAAGCCAATCTTGGCTAACGCAAAAACTGATAACATGTTCTTCTTGATCCCTGGCACAAATAAAGCATCTGACAAGGTGAAAGAACTACCATCAGTAGTAGTCAAAATGATCTTACCAACTCCCATAACAGGATAAGAGGAGTTATTGGCGCATGGAACAGTATTCCTTGTAGGGGAAGGCTTGAGTGAAGAGAAGAAACTGCGCTGCGAGGTAATATGTTTGGTCGCCCCATTGTCAAAATACCAAACATCTGAGTCTACGGCAGACATGCACTACTCATGAGAAGATGGGTCAAAACTGCAGACAGTAGTAAACGCCCATTCTTCTTCCTGCACAAGATTAACAGACTCTGTTTTTGGTGTAGAGGCCTCTGAAACAACCATTCCAGCCTCTTTCTTCTTTGCTTCTTTGGCAGCCAGTTTTGGACAGTTCTTTATAATATGATCATTCCCTTTACAGTACTTACGTGCATATATGATGCTTCATGTATTGGTCCCAAAAAGGACTGTGGAACATTGTGCATGGTGTTGAAAAACATCATACTACATCTGCAAATGTACTTACTGAAGGTGATGCGAATGACATTGAGGATGATGTTCTTCAGGTTCCTCTTGTGCTGCAATTCCTGTTGCACCTACTATAGAGCAACTTCATTGGGATGCCAGAGATGCTCAGGCACATGCATTGATAGCCTTGTCTATCAAACTTTCCATTATTCCTGACATTCACTCTTGCAAAATAGAAAACGATGCTTGGCATATGCTTACTACTTTATACCAGGCAAGGAATGAAGCTTGTGTAGGTACAATTGGAAAGTGAGCACATAAATGAATGAGATTCCATGGATAGGTTTTTGACAAAGATCAAAGACTTGAATGAGAAGTTGATTTCTGATGATGAAGTCCTGCGAGTCTGTTGCTCTAGCACAATGGTAAGTACCACGTTAAGAAGCTCTACCTCCTTAATGTCAATCCACGGAAGAGATAGGAGTGATATGAAGATCGTGAATGTGAAATGTAGTGAGAGTGAAGGTGATAAAGTGATGAAAATCACTGTTGGGAGTTTTTGAAAAGTATTCATAAAACATATTTGTTTGAAAAATAATCCGTCTGGCTCCCCAATACTTCGTTGTGATTTATCCTCACATGCTTCCGCGTTGTTTGTGCCTCTGGCTACTGCCGACACCCCCTCCCTCTCGTTTCTGTCGTCCTCGATAGAACCTTGTTGCAGGGTCTGTCGGATATAATTTTGTAGGAGGTCTTGAGCAAGGGTGTGCTCTGAAATGTGGATACCTCTTGCAAGATCTGCTTCGAGTTTTTCCCAATCGATGAGTTGAGGTTCCTCTGGTTGCGGGAGTCTGTAGTGCGTGGAGTATACCATTTGTTCACAGGCAAATAACTGGAGTAAGTGTGTGGGTTTGCTTATGAACACCTCTGAATGGTATTCCCAAAAACCAGTAGTGAACATTTCTTTGGTCATTTTATAGCATGCGGGTAGATATTTGATGCGACAGTGCCAGGCATAACACACCTGGAGCGATGGTGTCGTACTCATATCATATTCTAAATCTTGATTGCCATGCTCGAAACTCAGGGTGTTCACATGTGGTGCCTTGACGATGGGACGGAAGACTTTGAATACTATCTGCATCATGTCAAAGATTTTGACAGTCATATGCGCTGCTACATCATCCACTAGTCGTAAGCAAGGAAGCCAGTGGCGAATTGTTGCCATCATATATCCTACAATTGGTAGTCCGGTGGGTGGAGTGAAGTATGGGTAATCGAGCCAGTCCTGGCACTGCTTGTTGTTTTGTACTTTGATTGCAAAGGACTTCTAGGAGCGGCGATGTGGCACTGGTCCCCAACATGGGTTATATTTCAAATGGAGTGGTGCCTTGGCCCATGTGCTCATCATTTTTGGATATTCCTGTAATAAATCTTGGCGCCAAGTTGGTTGATATATTTCTCCACTTTGCGCGTCTAGTGGCAAATCATCAGGCTCAAACTGAGTTGCGTGGGAGGGTTTCTTGCATGTTTCCTTTTCGATGGCCAATTGGTATTCTGCCATTAACATAAAATATGGCTTATATTGTAGCTTATGCCCATATATATACCTGCGAGGGGCCAAGTGAGCAAAGTAAGGTGATTGTAATATTCGTTCCTCTATCATGGCCATTGCGTGTAATTGTGCTTCTACCCTTGCGGAGTGGGTCTTTCCAAGTTCTTCTACAGTCTTCATCCACGTGGGAGTAGGAAGTTCAAATGTGGTCTGGCCTTCAACCATGACGCGTCCGCCTAGGATGGGTTGGGGTTCGTACGCTTCTTCAAAAGTGTCCTCCACTGGGATAGTCATTGTTTCTCCCTCCACTAGTAGTTTCGGTGGGGGAATCTGGCCTAGGGGGTGCTTCATATGCTACTATCTGTGTTTGAAGAGTCAATACCTGGGCTCATAAAGTGTAGAGTTCCTCTATGATCTCTGGAGATGTGGCCGCAGGAGTTGGTCGTGCTTGCTATACATGTGCTCGTAACTGGAAATTTTGTGTTCTTCTTTGCGCTTCTGGTATTCCTCATTCATACTGTCATACTCCTCTAGTAGTCAGACATGATCTTCCAACAACATCTTCATAGATTCAGAGGGGACAACTTTGAAATGATTGGGACTCAAGGGTTCGTCTGGTTGATCTAATGCTGCTTCAAGGTTCTCTCTATTTTGTTCCTGCATGCATTGGTTCTCTTCTTTAGCTGTTGCGAGGTGGTGTCTGAGTAGTTCCATGTTTCTAGTGAGCATTGCATTGCAAATGGTTTGAGCCCTTAACAAATTGTCAATATCTCTAACGACCTCTTTTGTCTTCTGTTCACTTTCGAGTTCAAGTTTGTGGTAGGCCTGGTGTAGCTCTTGGTAGCGTGTGTTAAGGGAGCCATTCTCAATTGATAAAAAATTGAGCTGCGACTGTAATTCGTTAGTGGTCTGCTACAACGTCTGGTAACTGGTGCCTAGAGATGTGAATTCATCTCTTACTTGTGTCATGCACATGAACATTTGACAGAATGGAGTGTCGATTGTGGGTGATAATATTAAAGTGGGTTGAGTGAAGATGCTGTGGGTGTGGGTGTTGATGCAAGGGGAAGGGGAAATAGGGATGGGAATGTGGATGCAGTGGTGACAATGGAAAAATGTGATGTGCCTAAATGTGGTGGTGAAATGGATGACGTGAGTGGTGGTGCAGTGGGTGGTGATATGTCCATGTCACTGGACGTGGTGTCGAGTGCGGTGTTTGTGAATAGTGGAGTGATAGTGGGTGCGTGAGTGGGTGTGAATACATGATTTACAAAGGTTGCCGAGTAATTTACAGATGGGGCTTCTTGAACTGCTTGGTGGAGAGGGGAAAGAGAAAATACAGTGGGTCAGGGAGGTGAGATGGGGGAAAAGGTCAATGGAGGGGGAAATGGAAATAGGGTTCTTGGAGGGGTGGGAAAGGAAGGGAAGGATGGATGGAGGAATGGACTGGATAGAAGGGTTGAAGTCCTAGGGGGAAGGCTAGGTTGTGTGGGTGTGGAGAGGGTGAGAGAAATGGAGGCAACAAAGGCTTCTGCTGTCGCACTATCAAAAGATGTGGATAATCTGGGAGAGGCAGGGTGTATAGGAGAGAATGGAGGGACGGGAGGTGAAAGAGGAGCGGTTGGTATGGTGGGTACTTTGACAACGTTGGGGGTATGTACAGTAGAGGTGTGGGACGGGGAGTCGATGATGATTGTTTCTTCTATCAAAGGACCTTCTGGAATGAGGCGTGCTTCCCTAGCCTATTGTGAAGACTGAACATCTGTTGGTACACGAATATATTGACCTAGTTTTGATAACAAACGTACATGGGTCAAACTGTGGTAGTGAACTTTTCTTTGCAAATAGCGTAATGCTTCATCCATTCCTATTGACCTTACTAGTTCTCTGAAACCTTAAATGTAGGCTTCTTCAAAGCCTCTTGTAGCGAGTTCTTGTTCTACAAGTGCTTGGATTTCTTCTTTCGATAGCTTTTTACGTGCCCACACTGTTTCCATGGTGTGATATAACTTCATGATTGCCAATGTCTAGGCTGCCGCTTCAAATGTTTCATCTTCATGCGTGCTTGTGTCACCCTGGGTGTCAGTTTGCTAATCTTGTTCATCAGTCTGTATATTCTCTTGTGAGTCATGACTAGCCTGGCTGGCTTCATCGTCTCCGTCGTCATCATCAGTTTCTGTCCTCTCTTCTTCAGAGCTGGAGATTACTTGCCCTTGCGGTTGATAAGGGGAACTTGTAGGGTTACTTGGTCGTTCATATTCCTGGGAGAAAAACTGTCCTTCTGAAAATTGAAACTCGTTTGAAAAAGCATCTGGCATTTCAAAATCGAACGTGGTATTCATTGGTTCTGCTTCGAGATTGGGTATCGAAAAAGTAAACGTTTCTGCACCAATGGAGGTGGGAATTTCTGCTGCAGTGGTGGTAGGTTCCTGGACGGTGGTTGCTTGAGAGGTGACTGCACTGGTAGTGGCTTCTGTGATGACAGGTCGTGACAGTCGTATGCAAATGGGTTGTATCACTGCAGGGGGTTCCGTAGGTGACTGTTCTGGAGATGGCTGGGGCGATGGGGACTCTAGAACTTGTAGGCATGGGATAGATTCTCGCATGCGCTTGCCTGCCCATCCCTTGCTAGAATTTATGGCCTTCTTGGCGGACCCTTTGAAATCCTTCAATTCTTCACTTGTCATCGCATGCTCTATTGGCAAGTCATATGCCAAACACATATAAACAATTCTCGTGAGAGTGCAACATCCATGTATGTTTTTTTTCGTTTCCCATATGTGCTGCACTAGATACAACTGATCAATGATCCAACTTGCAAGATCTATTGTCTGGGGCCCAATACAAGCTAGTATAGCCAATCTTGGCCAAGGATTAGGGTTCTATCAGGTCGTCATCATGGCACACTAGTAGCTTCACTATCAAGGTCACATCGTGTATGAGGATAGGAAGGTCCACTGCACCCATGCAAGGGGTTTCCATGCCACCTAGCCCTATGAGGTATAACTCAATTGGCCGCATTTCTATTCCTGAGCCCTTATAGTGGGACCATCTAATCACACTAGTCGCAACACCTGAGTCAATTAAAGCCTTGAGCTCTTGGCAAGGGTTGTCGTGCTCTAGCCTGGCTGTAATGAATGGTCTCCTATCCACTATGCTAGGATGAGTGGTTGACTTTGCGTGACACATGGCCATGGGGTATCTGGGTGTTGTTTCGAGATGGTTATAATGTTCTCTCCCTAGTCCATGTCTTCTTAGCTTCATGTGCTTAATGTGTTCTACAGCTTCTGCCTGAGCTTCAACTCATATTCTATTTTCTTCCTCCTTACGCTCTTTGCCAATGTGAGTCTTCTAAGCATATCCTCAGTAAGAGGTGCTTGATATAACTTGACTCTACAGCCACTAAGGTAATTAGGCATTATGTCTCCTTCTAGGGTGGCTAATTGTACCGCTCCACTTGTCGAGAGTCTGTTAATGATCATAGGTCCATAACCTCGCTTTTTTAATTTCCATGGGTGCTGTTTCAGCATATACACTAGGACTAAATCTCCTTCTTTTAAGCCTTTATCTTTCACGTGTGCATCGAAATAGGCTTTTTGTCGTTTCTTTGTTGCATATATGCCTGCTGCTGCTTTTAGCCTAGTTTCTCCTAATGGTTCCAAGTCCATTATTCTTGATGATAATTCATGGCCAGTCCACTGATGTTCTTGTGCAACCTTAAGGGTCGGTATCAAGAAGTCCAAAGGAGGCACAACATTCTGACAAAAAATGATTTGAAAGGGAGTTGCATTGAGTACGGTCTTGTAGGCTACTCAATATGCCCAAACAGCGTGATGTAACTGTTTGTCCCAATCTGAACATTTGTTGTTCCTGAGTTTTGTCAGTATGTTACAAAGGATCTTGTTAGTACTTTCTGCTTGACCATTGGCCTGAGGATGATATGGTGCGGATTTCTTGTGAATCACCATAAAATCCTGTAACAAATATTCAATGACTTGGTTTAGAAAGTGAGCTCCTCGATCGCTCACTAACTCTATAGGTAGTCCATATCTTGTAAAGACATTTTCAAATAAGAATTTTGCACTCCTGTGTGCATCATTCTTTTTTGTGGCCTTGACCTCTACCCATTTGGTAAGATAATCTGTCGCAACAATGATGTATTCGGCATGAGTACATTTTGCAAGGGGGTTAATAGGTCCTACAAAGTCTATACCCCACTTAGAAAATGCACGTCCTCCCATCATGGGTTTCAATGGCATTACCTCTATGCGAGTAGGAAATTGAGTTCTCTGGCACACATCACATCTCTTAACATAGGTATGTGCATCCATGTGAAGAGTGGGCCACCATAATCCTGCAAAGAGGATGGCTCTGATTATCCTATCGGGGCCAAAATGACCTCCTGCAACACCTTGGTGTGCAGTCTCTAGTACGCGCAAATAATCACTTTCATGAACACATTGTCTTAGGTATCCGTCTCGTCCTCATTTGTATAGATGTCACCTTAAGTGAATAGTCTTGAGCTTCCTGCTCTAGACTTCGTTGTCGTGCTAAGGTCATTCCTTGAGGGAATGTTTTCGTCCTCAAGTACGTCACTAAGGGTTCACTCCATTCACGTGTGAGAGACACATGATATAACGTAGCATGTTCTACTGGTGGTCTTTCACAACAAACATGGCATTGTAAATGAATCCTGCTTCTATCAAACGATCTATTTCTTCCTTAATCTTCGCAGCATAGTTATCATTGTATGTGTATGGTTTCCGTTTCGTAGGTTTTGCATCTAGAGTCATAGGGATTCTATGGGAACATATATCTGGGTCTAATCCTTTCAAGTCTTTGTAAATCCAAGCGAACACATCTCTATATTCGCGCAGTAGGGAAACTAACTCTTCCTCTTCTTCATTTGTCAAATCATGCCCAATGTATGTAAATTTTTCTTCTTCTCCTTCTATGCGGACTATGATTTTTTTGGTTTTCTCTCAATTATCATATACTTCTCCAACATCAGATTTTCTTTTAGGCCCTAGTACCATGATTCGTCTATCTTCTATTTCATACTTCTTGAAGTTCTCGGGAACCTCAAACAAAGATTCTTCTTCCTTTGACGTGATTTCTTTCTTCTTTCTTTTCTTTCCTTCACTTTTGGCAGTCACTTGTGTGGTTAACCTCACATCATTCATAATTTCTTCGTGTCTCTAAGAGTGAGCTTCTACTTCCTAGAAATATTCTTCATCTGATGCAAAGGGAGGGTCCATAATAATTGACTCTAGATCGAAGTCACTTGCATCCTCAAATGAAGCAGTGCTCGATTCACATTCTTTTATAATTGAATCACACAGGATTGGCTCTATTGTGAAGATTGAGATGTCATAGCCATCCTCATCACAGTGGGAAGTCCATTGTTCTTCATTGATGGCTACATCCATTGTTGCTAAAATTTCTGCCCTACCATGAGGCTCAAATTCTTCGTCTGGAAATACTACAGGTGCGTAAGCTGGGTCTTGAAGGGTTCGTGGATGTTGTTTTGAACCTAAAGTCCTATCTACTAACCGTTCTTCCTCTTGTTTGGCTACTTTACACATCCATAGATGAGTATCCTCGTGCAACCATGAGGGATTTGATTCCAATGAGTGTACTGATTTTGTTTCTTCTTGTGTCTTATGGATGGTATTCCATTGTATTGGGGGTACATCTCGATGGGAATAGTCTTTAAGATTGACTTTCATAGTCACTCATAAATGTTGCAAGTACAAAGAATTAGTTCCCCAATCTTGTACAATTTGCAACCGACGCATGAATGGTCATCCTAAAATCATCTCGTAAGCATGATTTTTCCCAAAATCACAAATGGCAAAAGTATGCTTGAACTCCACACCACAAGTGGTGAGAGATATGCCTTCTAGTAAGCCTAATGGCTTCTCTATATGTCCTTCAACCATTTGTAGCTTCATCCTAGTAGGTCTTAATGCTGGCTTACCCCAACGTTTCCATAAAGCGGTGGTAGCGATGGCTACTCCGGCTCCTGAATCTAAGATGGCTTTGGTGGTGTAGCCCTGATGAGTTATTGGAAGATAAGTGTTACCTTCGTCTCCTTCGCTTACATCTCCGATTCTTTCTATGGGTATCTCTGGTACCTTCTTGTGTGATCCTATCTGTGAGGGAGTAATAGCAAGATCAGGGAATTGGTTTGCTACATGTTTCCATAATTCTGGTTTAACCTTCAACAATTCCTCTAGAGTGAGGTGACATTGTACTTTGGTGTTCTTTATCACTTCCGTGTTTCTAGGAATTACTGATTCTTCATTCCTCGCTATTATAGTGGGTGCTCTCATGCTAATAGACTTGGCTTCCCAAGGTCTTGTGAACTGAGGTAGTTCTTGCAAAGAATTGGATTCAAAACCTGTGTGTTCACTCAGTTGTTCTTCCTCTACATCATCGTAGATGGAGGGAATGTCTTGGGGAAATTGCTCTTGCAAGTCATCTATTTCTTGAATAGGAGGATGGGTTCCTTGTTCTTTTCTCCACTTCTCTTCTTGGGTTTCTCTTAAAAATTCGTGTAAATATTTATGTAGGGAAGACAAATTGTCTTCACCCTCTGTGTTGGGTACTTGAGACAGGGATGGTGCATTCTTTTCCTATGTCTCTGAGACAATAGGGTTTCTATGCAGATTCTTTTTCTCCTTGCTTTCGATCAAGTATTCTAGCCTCTCCAGTAATCCTTGAAAGTGTAATTCAGGTTTTGCCGTGTTATTCCAATTAAGATAACGAGAGGCTTCACACATACTTTGTGCTAATTCTACCATCTTCATGCAAAGTTTAGTTCTCTCAATTTCTAAATCTGCTCTTGGATAATTCTTGCTCATTTCAGCTATCTGGGGTCCTTCTTTTAATCTAGCCTCATATGCACGAAACATCATGTCTAGGTTTTTTGGTATGGGTTTCGCTAATACTGATCTTAATCTTTGAGCTGGGTTCTCTCGATTCAATTCTTGTGAAGTCAATTCTAGGATCTTGGCTCTCAATTCCTTTAAACTTCCTTCCAAATCAGTTATCTTTTTACTCCACTTTCTCTTAATTATTTCTCTCGAATCTTTCTAAGATTTTGTCTTTTTATTACTAGATTCTCCAACTTCGCTGGTTCCGGCTATTTTCTCAAGATTAAGCTGTTGATTGTGTAAGAGCGACTGGGCTCTCGTTATAGCTTGGATAGGCACGTATGTAGGGTTGGATCCATCTGTGTTGTGTACAATACCTATGACGTTGATGGACATCACTTTTGAAGCATTAGCAGGGTTCTTAGGACAATCTTTGATGATATGCTCTTTACCACACTCGGCACAAAAGCCTTGTATGTTATAGTATTGTGACTGTCCTACTATTGGAGGATGTGGACAATCCTTTATGAAATGATCTCCTTGGCACCTAAAGCATGGTCCTCTAGGACCCTGTGGTCTTTGCTGTCTTAATTAGGGTCGTGGATTAGGGTTGGTATACATCACATTATTGTAATTGGACTACCAACTGGGTTCCAATGGTGGACTATCGTATTGATATGTTTCCACATGTTCTGATGACTCTGTGTAATACGTGGGTGGACTATCTACATGAGTAGATTCAAAACTATTTGAGTTCGGGTCACTTTTTGTGATCAAGGGTGATGAAGGCACTAAAGCCCTATTGAGGTTTTCTTTTGTAACAACATATTTGACTGGGATGACATTAGCTGGTGGGGGTGGCTATTGAGCTAAAACAGGTTCTGGTCTCTGTTGAGCCTGATAAGGATAGTTCTAAGGAGGCCTATAGTAATGAGGCTGAGCATTGTATTGGCCTTGATACCTACCTGGCTGTGCGTATGCTTGCAAGTAGCTCTGTCTCACTAATTGTTTATTGTATGGGCTGTCTTGAGCCGTATGATTTGTGTATCGTCTCTCAATCGTACAATACTGTCCACTAGGGTTGGCTTGTGGTTGTGTTGCATTGGGACACACATTCGCCATATGATCACCACCATAGGTGTAACAACGCTTGTTTGTTGTTAACCTAGGAATCTGTTTACTAGAAACTCCTAGTTTCTGGGCCACTTTTTCTGCTAGGTCTTCTATCGAGCTAGACAATTTTGAGGATGCTAGAGATGAACAATCTGAGTCCTTATAGACCTTTGAGAGTTCCAACTCATCTCCTAGGTTGTCCTCAATGTCTATACAAATTCTCACACATTGCTCTAGCGTTTTGGGTTCCTTCAAGTAGAAATAGGAGCGTAGTTTAGAGCTCAGGAGGCCATCTAAAAACAATGACACTTGCTTGGCCTGTGACGGTACCTATTGCATCAGACATCTCTCCACATATTGTCTAAACCTACATCCTGCAAGTCTGACTGTTTCTTGAGGAGTCTGTTTGAAGCTATGAATTAACGAAGATGTATCATGCCTGATTCCACTTTTAGAGAATTCTGTAATGAATGATTCTAACAAGTGATGGATGTCTCTAAATTGCCTTTGTTGCAATGGTTGGAACCAAGTTAAAGCTGTATGCTTTAACGTTAGTCCAAATGCATTGTATTGTGTGAACATGTCTTCTACTTGCTCTGCTCGGAGCACTTGCTTAAATTCCGCAACATGGTCATAGGGATCTCCTCTCCCATCAAATTAGTTTTTCATGGACTTTACTAACTGAGTGGGTCGTAGTATCTTGGGGTGTTCACGTGGTCTAGGTAGAGGAAAATCATCTCTACCACCTGGTATTCTAGGTTGCCTTCGTCTTTCCACTCTATTGGTGTCCATGGTGGTTCTATCTCTCCCTATGGGATGAGTGAAACTTACTTCTGGTCTCTCCTTATTCTTCTCTCTTTGATTACCATGGGTTGAGGATGTTCCAGCACCTTGATGGCTCGTGTTTACATTTGCTTGTGATGGAGGGAATACTAGCTCGCATCTCCATGTGTAGGTATTTCTCACATGGTCTAGTACCACAAATACTCTTTCTGAAGTTTCGTCCAGGTATACAACCTTTCCAGGTGTATCTGGGTCCTTAAATTTGTAGATCATGATGGAGCCTACCTCACTAGGTTGTTCCATTCGGTACCTCCAAAATGCTTCATCGGTTTCCTTATTTAGAAACAACTCTATGATTCTGTTATCTTGAGGAATCCAATCTAGAATTAGAACTCTCGCCAGTACAGATTTCCCTCTAGGTGTCCTAGGTTCATCCCCTACTGGTTCTTTTCCTTGGGTTCTTGCTTCCGTCTCTAGCTGAACTACACCAAACTCATTGGTATGATTTGGTTGAGTACTTATGATGTACTTTGTTCCTTCTTTGTCTATATATGCGTCTCTTTCAAATTTCACCACTGGATATTCCAATCCAATGGGTTGTTCTGGATTATGCATTTGCACCACTTGTCTTCGCAAACCATCCTCATAGATGCGGGCACCTAAGTGGTTGGTTTGGACAAATTCTAATTGAGTTCTGTATGGTCCTTCGGGTCTTTCCAAATATGCTATGTTTAAACCTCCTTCTGGTCTTTCCATGCTAAAAGCCATTTTTGATTCACTCGTATCTGAGCTCAACTCGTAAGGATAACTATTCAACTGCTCTGCCCATGAACATGTAGTAGTTCCTACACTTGCTTCTGATGATCTAAGGCTTCGTCCGTCTGACTTACCTATATCCTTGCCCAATCTAAGGTTCATGAATTTACTTCGTGACACCCTCTGATCGTCAATGGTTCTTTGTTCTTAGTTTCTTGTTTCCTTGTAAATTCCTTTAAGTTCTTGTCTTGTCTCAATGTATACGTCAGGAATGGAATTTTCGTTATATTTTTGAGTTCTCGTTGCGTCAGACTTTAATTCTTTCCTTTAGGTTTTTGTATCGCACACTGTTATTTAGCCTTGGACTTGAAAAATTAAGTCTCTCGAACTTGAGGCGTTCCTATCATCTTTAATCCACAATGCTACCGTTTAGCCTAAGCTAATAATTGACTGAGAGGGTTGAGTATTCCTCCAACCTCAAGTCAGCTGCTTTGAGTGCTCTTATGCCCAAGAAGTCGCACTTCCCAAGCTTTGCCTTCTTCACTGCCTTGCTTTGATTGCCTTTGATAGTACTTGCTAGACCTGTACAAATCCAATGTTTAGACCACTTTTCAAATTGAAGATCAAGCACTTTAATATATACACCTTTTAAGTCCTTCCCCTTCTGGCCAATTTTTTTCCAATGCTCCCTTTAGGCCCTCGTGGGTAAAAACTGGCAATTAGGTTTTTCTTCACTTATGAGCTAAGGGATCTCCAATGAGCTTAATCACCCAAAAATTTGCTTAAAATAGCCCCAAATTTGCTCAAAAAATCAAACCCTAATTTTTGCATTTGGGGTGGACAATCGCGATGGTCTGGGACAATTGCGATGGTTTGGGACCATCGCGATGGCTCAGGTGAAACGTCATGATGGCGTGGTGCAATTGCGATGGTCCGATGGTGCGAGACATCGCGATGGTCTAATCGGCGAGCAATCGTGATGGCATCGGTCAATGGTCAGCGCAACAATCGCGATGGCATGAGCCCGTCGCGATGGTCACGGGGCGCGATGGCTTGAGCCAATCGTGATGGTCGAACTTCAAGGCATCGTGATGGCATACTTGGGATAGTCGTGATGGTTTGGCTTGACACGTGGCAGATGAGTCATCGCGATGGTGTGGGGTTGACGGGATTGTCGCGATGGTCAGTGACCTTCGCGATGGCTCAAGTGAACCATCGCGATGGTGTGAGACCATTGCGATGGTCCGACCGAGCCGTCGTGATGGCATGAGCCAATCGCGATTGTCCACCAAACTATGAATTTTTTAAATGCGTTTGTGCATTCGTGTGTGCGCTACTGTCGCCTACCTCTTGGTGAAATCGCTTACCAAAACTGCTGGACTTGGCAGACCATCACAATGGTCTAACACACATGGCAGATTCTGATAGAAAGTGGATTTTTTACCTTTTGGAAGCTTTCCTACTGCTCTGGAGCACTCTACTTGCAAGAAAACTCAAAAACACACAAGCACAAAAGCTCTCTCTCTCTCTCTCGTGCACAAATGAGGGGAAATGAGGAGAATGGGTGGATATGGTGAATTTTTTGATTTTTTCAGAGTGGAAGAAGATGATGCGGTGGTGAAGAAGGAGTGTAGAGGAGATGAAAAACACTAAAAACTAATTAAAAACAACGACAAAAACTAGATTTTTTACCTTCCAATGCCACTTCTTGCTATACTCTTACCATCACACATTCGTCCTAGACTTGATCCCCAGCAACGACGCCAAATTTGGTGTTGGTCTAGCACAATGGTAAGTACCACGTTAAGAAGCTCCACCTCCTTAATGTCAATCCGCAGAAGAGATAGGAGTGATATGAAGGTCGTGAACGTGAAATGTAGTGAGAGTGAAGGTGAGAAGCATAGAGATGCACACACACATACACACACATAATGAAAAGACAAGCAAGACAGAATGGAAGGTAGGAAAATAGACTCTATTACTCAAGATCTCAATTACAAGCTCAAGCTCACTCTAGCTCATACAAGTCTACACTAGCTAACCTAAAAAATGAGCTCTCTAGCTCTATTTATAGTTTTTAGACTAGTGTTGACCGGTTTCACATCTAGTGACCGTCATAGTTAAAAAATAGGTTCTAGGTGCTATTTGAAGGGGTAAACGATGTCTAAAAATAGCCAAAATTGGTAGGCTCATTCTACCTAAGCTCCTCAAGCTTGAGGACTCCTCGGCTTGCACAAAATGGAGCCACAAATTACAAAAGGGTTTTTTCTATGTTACATATGGTACAAAAGTGATGAAAATCACTGTTGGGAGTTTTTGAAAAGTATTTATAAAACATATTTGTTTGAAAAATAATCCGTCTAGCTCCCCCTACTTCGTTGTGATTTATCCTCACATGCTTCCACGTCGTCTGTGCCTCTGGCTACTGCCAACACAATCAGTTCACTTCTGGAGAATATTCTGAATGGTCTTTGAGATTCATATAAGATTTTTGCTTCTACTCTTCATTTGATGATGAAAGGAAATCCAAATGTCTTAACATTTGAGGAGTTAATCTCTATTCTATTGGAGGAAGATCAGTCTAGGCAGAACATGTCCATTATGCATGTTGTAGATCAAGCGTACTTTGATAGTAGGGCAACCAAACATGTTACCTTGTAGTATAGTTTCGTCACTTCACTTGAGCCTGCCCCTACATGGAATAGTATCACATGTGCTAGCAACTCCTCTTATCTTGTCATGGGAGTTGTTAAGATCATTCTGACTACTACTGATGGTAGTTATTTTACATTGTCAGATGCTTTATTTGTGCCAGGGATAAAGAAAAATATGTTATCAGTTTCAGCATTAGCCAAGTTCAGCTTGGTTATGAAATTTGTTGATGACAGATGTATAGTTCATGATCTATCAAATGACAATGTCATTGTTGCTTTTGGAATTTTATGTCATGGGCAGTATAAGCTCATAGATTATGCAAAATCTGTGAATGATTCAGCATGTGCAATTTGTTGGAAACAATTTCATTGTGAAGAGAATGTGTAGATTTTACTTTCCAATTCTATAAGCAAAAGCTCATGGGTGGTTTGGTTTAGAAGAATGTTTCTAAAGAACCTCTCTTGAAAGTGCCTGAGTTCAAAATCCATGGGCTGCAGCAAACAATGATTTTGATATTGCTTTTATTTTAGCAACACCATTTTTGCGATTAAATTTACGATGGACATTGATGCGATTTGATCGAGCTTTATCAAAGTGTTGTTTTTTGAATGATTTGCGATCATAGGCTTTTACTTGATTTTAGAAGTGCTTTTCAATAGGAGCACTCAAAGCTATATAAGAAAGCCATGGGCTTATTCTTTATCATCACACAAGCAATTCTCTCAAGGAGATCAAGGAGAAGTCTCACACACTTGGAGGAGGTGATCAATCTTCTCAAACTAAGAGAAGATCTTGGAGGCCATCTTGGAGGAGGTGTTCTCACACTCTTGGAGGAGGTGTTCTCACACTCTTGGAGGAGTTGTGATCTACATCTTGGTGATTATTTGGAAGAGATTATGCCAGCTTACCATCAACATCCATTGTCAATTTACTGTGATTTGCATGTCTATTTCCGTTCTTACTTGTTAGGTCACTCGTTTCTGATTTAGGTTGATTAGAATTTGGGTTTATTGTAAAACACTTCTAAACTGCTTGTATTCTCGATATTCTCACACACACTCTTCATACCTCTTAGGCACACAATTTCTTGTATTTATTTTCTATTTTCGCCTAGATACAGATATTGTCAGTTTGTATCATATTCACACATTGTAATTGACATTGGAATGTAGATAGTGTAGGTGAGCCTCATAGCTTACCGTTACACTTGAAATCTAGTTTATTCTCTCTATCTCTCACTCATCTATTTTTGAGTATTAAGGTGTGTGTGGTAACTTGGAAGATCCTATAAACCTGTGATTTATCGTTATTGTGGCCCACTACCACTTCCAACATATGGTATTCAGACCTTAAAATACCAACATTTGGTATCACAGCATAGTTGATATACACCCTTAACAAGATGAGTGACTATAGAATTGAGAATGAAGACAAGCTTGAGGGCATGCCTAATTATCCAATGTGGAGTTTTATGATGATGAATATGTTAGTAACAAAGGACTTATGGAATATTGTCAATGGCACTTACCCAAGGCCAAGACAGGTCGGAGAAGAGGCTACATCATCTTCTAGAAGACCCCGTGTTCCTATTTCTACTCAAGAGGAGGTTAGTGAAGAAGAAGAAACTCTTTCATCATCAAGACTCCGTACTACTACGAGATTACTTCTTATAGAAGACCAATCTAGATGGGATTCAAGGGATGCTTTAGCACTTTCATATATTGCTATGGGAGTCAAGAGGCATATTATACCCAAGATTAGGTCTTACAGAAGCTCTTGTCAATCTTGGTTGGAGTTAGAGAATCTGTATCAAAGCTGAAACCCTACTACGAAAGCTCATCTAAGGAGACAACTAGCTAACACAAGGATGAAAGTTGGTGAATCAGTTTAGACACATATTTTGAAGCTTAAAGATTTACGAGATCAGTTACTCAATGTAGGAATAAACATTTCAGATGAAGAGATGGTAAACACACTTCTAAACTCACTTCCATCTACATATCGTGCTTTTGTTACTTCTTTATCCCTCTCTACAAGAGATAGAGAAATTTCATTTGAAGAGCTACAATTCCTGTTACTTCAAGATGAAGATCAACAAAAGGGTATGGAAAAGAATGATGAAGCTATGTTATCATCATCAAAGAGAAAGAAGAAGAAGGAGACAAAGAAGGAGTAGAAGATTCAGCAATCCAAGAAGGAACGTAAGTCTTCTAGTTCTATCCCTAATGCTTCCTCTACAACAAAAGAAAAATCTTCGACTACATCTAATTCAAAGAAAGGAGTATACCATTACTGTAAGAAGCTAGGTCTTTCATAACAGAATACAAAGCAATGACTTTCAATGAGAAGAAGAAAGCATCAGGTAATAGTGTTGAAGATGATCCAAAACCTAAATCTTCAAAGGTAGATTCATATGCATGTGATACTATTGAAGAGATAACTTTTGATTAGGCAGTGCTAAATGCAATCTCAGATAACCCTTGGATTTTTTATTTTGAAGCTACTAAGCATATGACAGGTTGTAGAAAGGTATTTTCTTCTCTTTCAAACTCTTTAGGTAGAAGGGTCACCATTGTAGATGGTCATGATTTGGATGTTGTTGGTGTTGGAGAAGTGAACCTTAAGTCTAGAGCAAGTGAAAAATTTGACATTTTCCAATGTTCTTTATGTTCCCAACATTAAGAAGAATTTACTCTCTATCTCTACTTTCTTGTCAGATGGTTATAAAGTTGTTTTTGAGAAAAATGCATGTTAGATCCTCTCACCTAATGGCTGATTTGGATGCCTCATTTGAGGTGTTAGATTTGGGACATTTGCATCATTATTTGGGCATTCAATTTATGCAAGTTGATGGCATAATAACTTTGTGTCAAACAAAATATATTGAGAGATTATTGTTGCGTTTTGGCCTTGAAGCAAACCTATTGCCACTCCTATGGAAACCGGTTTACGATTGAGTCTTCATGATGTTGGAGATGCATTTGTTGTTGTTCTGTTGTTCGAGTTTGAGGTCTGTGGAAGCACACGAAAAACACAAGGAAGAAGAAAAAGCTCGGAGCACAACACATAATACTCAATGTATTACCAAGAGACTGTACAAAGATAAGTAACCCATTAGGGTTATAGGTGTATATAAAAGCTAGGAAAAAAACCTCCTAAAGAGGGAAAAAAGTGCATCAATGGTCCTAGTGTTCACACAATATTGTCATATAATATACTTTGGGTATGAGCCACCTTATGAGAAGGATGCCACATGGCAATCCTTGGTAGAAGATCAAAAGAGGAGAGTCTCCCTTCATGAGAATTAAGAAGTGATATGACTAGTGGATAGTCTATCTCAAAAAGAGTAAGAAACCAGCTTGACGGCTGGGCGGTTCGAACACAAGACTGACCTCTGTGTATGCAGCTCACGGATGGCGACGAGTTGTGAAGCTAGGCAAATGGATTTATGTATTATTGGTATCAGGAGCTATTTTGGACAAGTAGCCATTTTGGGAAAGGGAAATGAAAGGGGATTTTTCTTAGATTGATGGGAAAAATCATGCACACATATATTCTAGTCTATTGAATTCCATATAGGATTAAGAAATCCAAAAGATAACTCAGTTTGATGGGAGTTTGAAGCTCCACAAAACTCCCTTCCATCACAGTTTGAGAAAAAAATTTAGCACCTGAATCTAAGAAATTCCCATTTTGGACGAGGGAAAAACAGGTGTATTAGCTATGGATGGATGGGAAAAAGTATATATGCTGAGAGTATGGTGTATGGACTTCATAATGGAATCATTAGATTCATTAAAATGATAAGTTAAGGAGGAATTTCAGTTCCTCAAAGACCCCCTTCCCGCACTTTTTGGAAAAAATTTAGATGTTAACTTTTGCCGAACTCCACTTCTGGGAGTAAGAATAAAGATCATTTAAGAGGCTTCCCATGGATTATTATTATAGAATCCAAGAGAAATCCACATTTAGAGTGGATTAGAAGCTTGCTAAGAGCTCCCATTTAAGTTTTTACATGAAAGTAAAAATCTTGATTTAGGCCTCTTTTGGGGAGCGAATTAGCATGCACGAAGGGAGGATTTGGAGAGGTGAAAATTGGCCAAAGCATCTTCATATACCACTCTGGGAGATTATGGAGAGATTTTAGTATTTGCTAGATGGAAGAACGTTTTTGGGCACCCCAAAAATCACATTTTCACACTTTTTCCAGCCCCTCCAATAGTCCACTAGTTTGACATGTCCCGCTTGGAATGACCATATCTTGGGCTAGAAAACTCCAAATTGGACGTGATATGGCTCGTTTCGAAGAGGACAAGGTCTAATTTCAGTTTATGAAAAGAAAGTTTGGAAAATAAATATTTTTGCAGGTCTGTACAGCTCTGCAAAGTCTGAACAATTTTTGGCAACTACCATCCAGGAGCCATATCTTTCAAACCGGGAAGGAGATTTGAGTAATTTCACTTAGAGCTCTTTGCACATGCTATATATTTCAGTTTATGAACATTTGCAAGTCCTAAAGTGATTTTTGTAGGTCTAAAGAAGGATTAATAATGCATTTTTTTATTAAACTTGCAGTATTTTGGTAATCACCTGACCATGCTTTACATTTTGGGAAGTGATCCGATGTTTTTGGA
Organism: Ceratopteris richardii; assembly: GCA_020310875.1. Taxonomy (NCBI): domain Eukaryota; kingdom Viridiplantae; phylum Streptophyta; class Polypodiopsida; order Polypodiales; family Pteridaceae; genus Ceratopteris; species Ceratopteris richardii. The sequence continues at coordinate 7,212,677 of CM035437.1, read as the reverse complement.
CACTTCAAAGTTTATGTTAGGACCTAAGAAGGAAGGTGCAGAGGTCTCGAAGCTCATCGAGAAGAATTGGATGCATGCAATTCCAAAACTAAAACTATTCAGGGACGTATACTTTATGCTTCAGACATTTTACTTTATGTTATGGCATGTTCTGTATGTACATGCATAGATTGGATTGCATACATCAAATGTTGATCATTGTTTGAATTTTAAAAGTATGGATCAACATGCAGGAAGTACACTTTTTGATTGTTTGCAGGAAAGAGGATTCCAGGAAATACAAGGTTATGCAACACAAATTGTGTTGCTAGCATTTTATGTTTTTGCAGGTTATGGAGTCCATGTATCAGTTTATGGCGTGCATGCCATGGGCCTGTCAAGCCCTGTGTCATTGGGTGGCCTTTATGCCACTGAGCTTATGGTAATTTTTTTTGGGATTCCATCTCCTAGGGAAATGCTGTCGAAAATTTTCCCACCGTATGGCATTATATACGCACTTACCCTTACGTCAGAATGTTATGGCATGGTAACATGCCTTTCTGGAAACATCAATAAGACATAGGCATGCTTGTAAGCATGTATTTGATGGACCTAGGACCATCATAGTAGGATACGTAAGGCAACTTCAGTAGCAACAGGATCCCTACACATAATCCTTATGGATTTAGACCATATGATTGCTAAGGGAAGGAGCTACACCTTCACTATTAGTAATGTGCACAAGCAATCCTAAAGGTTTTAGGAAGTTGCATATAGGTATGGGAGATATATATATGATAATCTCCAAATTAGTGAAGATTCACTTATCTTCACGAGTCTCACAGTATGATTAGGAGACTATGGGATATTATGAGGAATACCCAAAGAGTGACTAGTTTCACTCACACACATCACTTGACCAAGTAGTGAAGCATTTCTGCTACACTACTAAGGAAACCAATTAGATGGGATCACAGAGATGGGTTTCATGAGAGAGCATTGACGGGTGCTTATGTGATTCGAGTGATGTTTAGGAAGGCCATAGGCATGGCACTAGCTCTATGGTATAGAGCATAGATCCCTTAGTCAGGAATAGTTGGGGTACCCAATACATATATGTATATCGGGATCTACAGAGAGGTACTTACACTTAGTTTGGGTACCTAGGAACAAGTTGGTTTGGAATAGAAAGGGATATCCATTGTCATATATTGACGAGAACCAAACTAACTAGTTCGATGACATGGGACTCATTTGAGTCCACTGATATGATTTTAGGATATGGGATTCATTAGAGTCCACCTGCATATTCCATTACATATGTATGGAATATATATTTGGTTTAGTGTAGGTATGAAAACATGAATTGAAAGAAGGTTCCACTGGTATGGGACAGTGGAAACGACTTCCCTTTGAGCACTCTTCTTCTATGGCCAAGGAGAAAAGGACTCATCATTCATGGCATCATGTCTCACTAGATTAGAGGAGAGCTCTTAGTAGGCATCTCCTACAAGGATTGGGAGTTATCCTTCACAGTATAAGGAAGATTTATTCTTCCAGTAGAGAATGTGATAGGTGATTTTATCACCATTGGTATCACATACTCATTTTTGAGTTTTTTAGGAAGGATAAATCCATTAGTTTGATTGGATCGTATAGATCCATGTATAGAGTATGGTTGGCATAGACAACTCATTAGTATGGATACACATGTGTTTATGGTATCATGTCATATCATTGCTGACCATTTTAGTAGAGGGCTTTGACCCTTGTTAGGAATTTATTTTCTCCACTCTTCACTACATACACCTTCATTAGTTAGGGGAGATTTGTTCTCCATCTTCATAGGAATATGAGTAGTGAGGGATTATGCATTAGTTATGGAAGAGAGGAATAAATAAATTCATGAGTTTCTCTTCTAAGGAAAGGAGAAAGTGGGAATCAGCTCAGAGATCGACGAGAGATCTTACTTTAGCTCAGAGAGGGAATCAACTCAGAGATCGATGAGAGATCTTCCTTTAGCTCAGAGGTCTCACTTTAGCTCCTATTCTTTGAAAGAGAAAGAAGTAATGTTCATCTCAAAGTAATGTACACAGAAGAGGTGTTTGGAAAACATCTCTTAGTCTTTATTTCAGAAGAAATTCATTTACTCTACTTTTCAGTATAATTTTCCTTCACATGGGAGTTTCTTTCTCCACTATTTTGGAAGGAAAAAACATGGAGAACTTATGTGCATGTTCTCACTTATGGATGATTAGAGCAATTGGATTCTACAGAATCTCTTTCAAAGGGAAAGGGAAAGTGGAATAAATCCCACTACCAGAGCTCTTTTCCTTAAAGGAGATTACATACAGAGACAGAGAGAGAGGTCCACTTTCTCACTTTTAGATTGTCTAGATAGAAGTGACACTCTTCTATCATAGACAAGAGGGAGATCAGTTAATCATGATGGTTAGTTTGAGCCTCACCTATAGTCTCTAGAGAGAAACAGTTATGCTATTTCTAGTGATGGTCCTTGACTAGATGAGATGATCTAGTTATTGACATTAGTGAGACTAGGAGTAGAGATATGACTCTTCTCTTTATGCTTTCTAGGAGGTAGGGATGTATCTAACCTATTGAGGTACCAAACTCTTAATTGGTGTTACATCATGAGTATGATGAGTAAACATCAGTTAGGAGGATGGGTACTTAGGGATTATCTGAATCTCAAAGGGAATGCTTTCTGCATTCATATGGCAAACTACAACGAAGAGAAATATTAGAGTTTGCACAAGTGCCAATAAATGCTCTTCCAATAGAACTAAGTCCAAAGGAAATGGATGACAAACCACAGACTTATTGGTTGGTGGAATGCAGAGATTTCATTCCACTACCAAGAAATTCTTATATATGAGCTACATGATGGAATTGCATAGTCACAAGGTACTTTAGAGAAAACTATTACTTGTGAGCACACTCAAGGTTAGGAAGACCTGGAGTGTTATGAGGGCAATCTATCATTTAGTTTTAGATGGGTTTGGAGTCATTTGTTATGGTACTTTGCTCTATATTTCATAGGATTATATGGTTTATTATCTCCATTATGATATGGTCAAGCTTATAAGTTTGACACTTTTACACGTGCTTTACATATTATTACTCCATAGAGGATACATCATATGGACTTAGGTCATTTGGATGATGTTGTATGTCATGGGAGTGATAGTTTGAAAAGTGGAGTGTATATGGGAGATAGTAGGCACCACTCAGACAGTTTCCCATCTTTGAGATGATCTCATATGAGATTTCTTAAGGGGAAGGATACAGGGAAACAACACCCAGAGATGACCATGTACATAGAGTACATGGGGTTCATGGGAGTCCGAGCACTTTCTTCTACCATTATGGACATTTCATCTACATTTTCGAGGACGAAAATGCTTTCATGGGGAAGGAAATATCATATAATATACTTTGGGTATGAGCCACCTTATGAGAAGGATGCCACATGGCAATCCTTGGTAGAAGATCAAAAGAGGAGAGTCTCTCCTCATAAGTTCTCTCTCTAGTATTATATACAATGCATCTATCAATGTCATATAATATACTTTGGGTATGAGCCACCTTATGAGAAGGATGCCACATGGAAATCCTTGGTAGAAGATCAAAAGAGGAGAGTCTCTCTTCATGAGAATTAAGAAGTGATATGACTAGTGGATAGTCTATCTCAAAAAGAGTAAGAAACGAGCTCTGCGGCTGGGCGGTTCGAACACAAAACTGACCTTTGTGTGTGCAGCTCACGGATGGTGATGAGTTGCGAAGCTAGGCAAAAGGATTTATGTATTACATACCACTACGTAAATATGTCAACAACCCCCCCTAAGATTGATACGATGAACAAGGAACTAGCATTCATGTATAAGGAAGTGCCAAGCTATGTGGAATCAATCCACAAAAGGAAGTAAGCCCAAAGCTTTGCAGAAAGCTTCAAGCTTCTCCCTAGGTAGAGCCTTTGTGAAAAGATCTGTAATGTTCTCCTTGTTGGTGTAAGTTACAAGCCTACACATTTGGCTTGGAAGCTTTCATGAAGACTCAACATGTGAGGAGAACCATAAAAACATATGCTTGTAATTTGTTACATTGTTTTACCTCATGTAAAAGTCTAAATGACTTGGAATCTTTATGTAACACCTACTTGATTGATTCGTGGAAAAAGTAGAATACATGATTGAGAGAATATCTCCATACTTTTAGATGCTTGATTGAAGGGAGCCAAGGATTTGAATTTGAATTCAAATTCTTAGTCATCATGGATAAAAAGTGATAAAAAAAAGTCGTGGGTGTGTGAGTCTTCCCGAGCTTCATTTTCTGCTATCATTGAGTGTGTGAGAGAGCTACACCATAGCCCACACCTCTCTACCTCATTAGGCAATGCTTGGCATGCCAATGAGTTTGGAAACCAATGTGAATTAATACATACATTTACATCTATCACTTCTGTGTTCTCTGAGTATCTACTCCAAAAGTCTGTCAACTTCCCAAGGGCATATCTCAGTCATATCTCAATCAATTTCAGTGATTCAAAGCTTATTGCATTCAGCTGAAAGTCTTCTACATGCTTACAAAATTTGAAGTGATTTGGTTCAGCCATTTCTGAGAAATCGTCGTCGAGGTTCTCTCTAGTCTATCTCTGCAGCACTCCTAAAAAGTCGGGGGTAAACATTATTTTGCTAAATCAATTTCTCTGAGTATAGTTCATCATTTTATCTCATTCCACTTGAAAATGGTAGCTTGTTAAGCTAATTTAATACCCCTAGAAGGAATTTAATCAATTGCAACTGTGCTGGTCACACTGAGCAAAACTCTGAGCAGGTGTCAATACCAAATTAGCAAGTTTTCTTGGATTTGTGAAGTGCAAAGTTGTCTGTTTTGATTTAATCATTACACACATCATTTGCAAAGTACATATATCATTTCTTGGTGTCATTTGGAATCTAAGCAAGTGTACTAATCAACTCTGAACCAAAGGAGGGCTGGTGCAAAGCAGGTTTAGCAGCACCTACTCAATCTCTGAGTGCATCCATCCATCTTTCCCAACAGTGGTATCAGAGCAAATAAGGTAAAATGGGAGATGGTTTTCATTCATTCATTGACAAATTGGACAGGAACAACTATCAAGCTTGGTCTCTAAGGATGAAGACCTACTTGCAAGGAAGGAGTCTCTTTGGATACATATCAGGAGATGAGGAATTGCCCTCATTCAAAGCAAGAGGATTGCCAACCAAGGAACAACAAGAAAAGCTCAACACATGGTGTGCAAAGGATGCTTTGGCAAGGTCTTACTTACTCAACTCTATATCTGATTTTCTCTTACCTCATATCAGAAATTGTAAGACTTCCCAAGAGACTTGGGAAACCTTGTCATCATACTTTTCATCCAATACAAGAGCAAGAAAAAATCAGTTGTGGATTGAGTTCACAACACTTAGGAAGCAACCAAAGCAAGCTGTTTCGGAATTTGTGACTAAGATCAAGGATGTTGCAGACCAACTAGCAAGCATAGGTGAAGAAATTGAAGAAGAACAAATAGTGAGGCAGGTAATCATTGGTATCAAGGCAGATGAAAAATGGGAGAGCTTCACCACAGCAATGGATCTCTACATGGACATGCATACTCCAGATCTTACAACTTTGATGGGTCAACTATTTACACATGAAGCAAAGCTCACCAGGAATGGAGACACATCAAAAGGTAACAACTCCTCTGCTCTATATACAGATAAGAAGATTAAGGATAAAGGCAAGAATAAAAAGGTAGATGATGAAGGCTCTACCTCCCAAGCTAACTATGTAGGGAGAGGTAGATCTTCAAGAGGCAGAGGCAGAGGAGGTAAGCAAGGTAGGGGGAGACCCTACAATTCATCACCATGTAATATATGTGGTTTGTCCAATCACACCACAGATGAGTGTTACAGAAACTACAAAAATCAGAGAGGAAGTGGCTACCAAAGAGGTGGATATTCTCAGTCTAGAGGAAGGTTCAATCAACATCAAGGCCACAACAATAATTACAACAACAATTACAACAACAACTACAATGGTAACTACCAAGGAGGATACAGAAATAGGAAGGACTATAACAACTACACAGAGGAGCAAGATGACTCCCTCTTGATCATGAACATGACTTCAAAGTCAGGTACAAATGATGATCATTTATTTTATATTGATTCAGGGTGTTTAAACCATGTGGCTGGCAATGTGGCACTACTCTCGGATTTAGAGGAACCTAAAGGTAAACACCAAGTTCAAACAGGTGATGATACAAAGCATTCTGTAATTAAAATAGGTAATGTGAAGACATGTGATGGTAATCAGAATTTGTTGACTAGAGTACTTTATGTACCAACTATAACAAAGAACCTAATGAGTGTTGGCCAGATTGTGGAGAAAGGTTTGCAGGTCAGGTTCAATCAATATGGAGCATATGTGGAGGACCCAAGAAATGGATTCAAAAGGATAGCCAAGGGAGAAAAATCAGGTAGACTATTTACCTTTGAGTTAGAGGACACAAAGAATATTGCTTTATACAGCTATAAGGATCAGACACTCTCAGATCTTGAAATTTGGCACAAGAGGCTAGGGCACATAGGAGAAAGGACCTTGAAGCAAATAAGCAGGGACCAATGTGTGCTTGGGATACCTAATGTATCCAAGCAACATATGATCTACAAATGCAGTGCTTGTCAATTTGGTAAGTCTCACAGGTTACCTTATACAAGGAAAGGATTTATGCATGAAGACTACCTAGAGTTGGTGCACACAGATGTTTGGGGACCTAGCAAGGACCCTTCCATTTCAGGTTCAAGGTACTATGTGTCTCTCATTGATGATTATAGCAGATGGACTGTGTTATACTTTATGAAGCACAAGGATGAGGTCTTTAATTGTTTTAAGAAGTATCTTGCATTAGTTGAAAATCAAACAGGAAGGAATTTGAAGAGACTAAGGTCAGATGGAGGAGGTGAATACTTCTCCAATGAATTTGAGAACTTCTTGCAGGACAGAGGCATCAAAAGGGAAATCACCACAAGGTACTCTCCTGAACAGAATGGGGTAGCTGAAAGGAGGAATAGATTAATTGTTGAGACAGCTAGATCTATGCTCAATGAGAAGAAGCTGCCTAATTACCTATGGGCAGAGAGTGTCTCTACTGCCACCTATCTCATAAATAGGCTACCATCAAAGTCACTTGGTGGTATGACACCTTATGAGGCTTGGCATGGCAAGAGACCATCATTGGATCACTGCAAAATCTTTGGATGTGTAGCATATGTGCATATCCCCTCACAGGTAAGGTGCAAGTTAGATCCAAAAGCTGAAAAATGTATTTTCATTGGATATGACTGGAATAAAAAAGGTTACAGGTTCTATAACCCTACTAACAAGGGATTCATGGTAAGCAGAGATGTAATCTTTGATGAGAATGACTCTTGGTATGAGAATGAATGCAGGAAAGTCAATCTACCCTATGATTTGGAAGAGGAGTTTCCAAAGCTCACTAAGGAGGAACCAATTCAGAAGATGAAGATACAATCAACCTTGAAGAATTCAAGGCTTGGAAGTCTAGAGGAAAGATGAAGATGAAGAAGCTTGAGGATATACCAGAATCTTCAACTCAAGCAATAAGGAGATCTCAGAGAGAAAGCAAGAAACCTATCAGATATGGGTATGATACATCTCTTGTTACTAAGCATTCAATTTATCTGGCAAAGGACTTGTCAAGTGAGGAACCAGGTTCATATGAAGAGGCAATCACCAAAACAGAATGGAAAGAAGCCATGGATGAAGAAGATGAAGCACTCAAAGAGAATGATACTTGGGAGTTGGTACCCAAGAAGGACTCAATGAAGGTAATAGGGTCCAGGTGGATTTATAAATTGAAAAGAAATTCTGATGGCACAATCAACAGGTACAAAGCTAGGTTGGTGGCCAAGGTTTTTGCACAAACCCAAGGCATTGATTATGAGGAGACATTTTCTCCTGTGGCCAAGATGCCAACAATCAGAGTGTTGGTTAGTGTGGCTACATCCAAGAATTGGAACATGTACCAATTAGATGTCAAGAATGCTTTCCTGAATGGATGGATTTCAGAAGAAGTCTATATGTCACAACCTCCTGGCTATGAAGACCCCAAGAAGGTAAACTATGTTTGTAAATTAAAGAAGTCTCTATATGGATTAAAGCAAGCACCTAGGGCATGGAACTACAGGCTGACAACATACCTCCAAGACCAAGGGTTTATTATGAGCAACGCAGACACTTCATTGTTTATCAAAAGGAGCAATTCAGAGGTAATTTATCTCTGTGTTTATGTTGATGACATCATCATTACAGGTAATGATGTACAAGGAATCAGAAATATTAAAAGTCATATGATGAAGGAGTTCAAGATCAATGATCTTGGATTGTTGAAGTATTTTCTAGGGCTTGAGTTGGTGTATACTAATTCAGGGATTTATATCACTCAGAAGAAGTATGTGCAGGACATGATAAAGAAGTTTAGATTGCAGGATGCTAAGATAGCAAGCACTCCAATGGAGGTCAACCAAAAGCTAAGTGCCCATGAAGGTGATGAAGTCCAAGACATAACAGGTTATCAGAGTATAGTGGGTAGTTTGAATTATGCTACTCTAACCAGAATTGATATAGCATATGGTGTGAGTGTGCTAAGCCAATTCATGCACAAACCAAGGGTACCTCACCTAGAGGCTGCCAAGAGGATCTTGAAGTACCTCAAGGGTACACAGAATCATGGTCTATACTTTCCTTACACTTCTGATATTGACATAAAGGTTTATTCACATGCAGATTGGGCAGGATGCAAGGATGATAGGAGGAGCACATCAGGATACATATCTTTTGCAGGTGATAAACCCATCTCATGGTCTGCCAAGAAGCAACCAACTGTGGCATTGTCTTCCACAGAGGCAGAATACAGAGGACTAGCTAATGCCACCCAAGAGGCAATGTGGATTAAACTCTTTTATACAGAGTTAGGCCTATATACTAGGCCTCCAATTATCTTTGGAGATAATACAAGCTCTCTTCACCTTGCAGCTAATCCTATCTATCATGCCAGGACCAAACACATAGAAGTTCATTACCACTATGTGAGAGAAAAGTTGTTAAGCAAGGACATTCAGTTGACTTATGTGTCAACAAATATGCAATGTGCAGATTTACTCACTAAAGCTTTGGATGGAACCAAACTTTGCAGATTCAAATCTATGATTGGACTATAGGATATTCTTGAAGGTTGAAGATGAAGACTTAAGCCAAAATGTTTGGCTTGAGGGGGAGCTGTTGGTGTAAGTTACAATCCTACACATTTGGCTTGGAAGCTTTCATGAAGACTCAACATGTGAGGAGAACCATAAAAACATATGCTTGTAATTTGTTACATTTTTTTACCTCATGTAAAAGTCTAAATGACTTGGAATCTTTATGTAACACCTACTTGATTGATTCATGGAAAAAGTAGATTACATGATTGAGAGAATATCTCCATACTTTTAGATGCTTGATTGAAGGGAGCCAAGGATTTGAATTTGAATTCAAATTCTTAGTCATCATGGATAAAAAGTGATAAAAAAAAGTCGCGGGTGTGTGAGTCTTCCCGAGCTTCATTTTCTGCTATCATTGAGTGTGTGAGAGGGCTACACCATAGCCCACACCTCTCTACCTCATTAGGCAATGCTTGGCATGCCAATGAGTTTGTAAACCAATGTGAATTAATACATACATTTACATCTATCACTTCTGTGTTCTCTGAGTATCTACTCCAAAAGTCTGTCAACTTCCCAAGGGCATATCTCAGTCATATGTCAATAAATTTCAGTGATTCAAAGCTTATTGGATTCAGCTGAAAGTATTCTACATGCCTACAAAATTTGAAGTGATTTAGTTCAGCCATTTCTGAGAAATCGTCGTCGAGGTGCTCTCTGGTCTATCTCTGCAGCACTCCTAAAAAGTCGGGGGTAAACATTATTTTTCTAAATCAATTTCTCTGAGTATAGTTCATCATTTTATCTCATTCCACTTGAAAATGGTAGCTTGTTAAGCTAATTTAATATCCCTAGAAGGAATTTAATCAATTGCAACTGTGCTGGTCACACTGAGCAAAACACTGAGCAGGTGTCAATACCAAATTAGCAAGTTTTCTTGGATTTGTGAAGTGCAAAGTTGTCTGTTTTGATTTAATAATTACACACATCATTTGCAAAGTACATATATCATTTCTTGGTGTCATTTGGAAGCTAATCAAGTGTACTAATCAACTCTGAACCAAGGGAGGGCTGGTGCAAAGCAGGTTTAGCAGCACCTACTCAATCTCTGAGTCCATCCATCCATCTTTCCCAACACTCCTGTGTGGGCACATATGCCATACTCATCTCTCTAGTGGAGAACCTCTACTTGACATAATGATAGTGCACCGCAATGTGCTTAGTGCGAGCATGGAACACATGGTTCCTTGCAACTATCATTGCGCTCTAACTATCAGTGAAGATGGTAGTGGCAAAAGATTGACCAACACCCAAATCAGCCATAAGGTGTCTGAGCCACACACACTCAATTTTCATTGTGAAAGTTATCCTATACTCAACCTCACAACTAGAAGCGGACACAATAGGTTGCTTCTTGCTCAATCAAAATATGCATGAGCTTCCAAGCATGAAGCAAGAAAACATGGTGGACACACGAGTTCATAGCAACTAGCCTAGTGAGATTAAGAAAAAGTAGTGATCCCCCTTGGGATAAAAGAATCAAAGTAGTCAGGTACCACTTAAGTAGTGAAAGATGTGCTTAATTGCCTGCCATTGCTTGACACCTGTCCAATGCGTAAACCTGCTCATTTGTGAGATAGAAAATTGAATAATTGGCTAAGTAATGCATAGGTCAATCAAGCATCCAACATCCTGCTTATAGAGAAAATCATCGAATGCATCTCCAACATCATGAAGACTCACCCATAAACTTGTCTCCATAGGAGTGGCAATAGGTTTGCAGTCTTCAAGGCCAAAACACCTCAATATTTGGCAATATATTTTGACTGACACAAAGCTAGTTTGCCACTAGCTTGCATAAAATGAACGCCCAAATAATGATGCAAATGCTCCAAATCTGACACCTCAAATGAGGCATGCAAATCAGCCTTAAAATCAGCAATATGCTTTGTATGAGAACCAGTAAGCAGCATGTCATAAACTTAGACAACAATGATCAGAAGCACATCATTTGAATGCTTAACATATAAGGTGCTCTCAATTGGAATGTTCTCAAAACCATGTGCAATCGGGTAGGCATGTATCTTCTCATACCAAGCACGTGGTGCTTGCTTCAAACCATATAATGCCTTTTTCAACCTGCACACTTTGTTTTCATGGCCTTTTTTGCACAAAGCCACAGGGCTAAAAACGTAGACTTCTTCATGCAAGTCACCATTCAAAAATGCAATTTTAATGTCCAACTAATGTATGTTCCAACCATGATAAGTTGCAAGTGCATATATGCTACAAAGAGTAGTCATTCGGCATATAGGTGCAAAGGTCTCATCAAAATCAATGTCTCTTTCTTGAGCATAACCTTTTGCAACAAGCCTAGCCTTATAACTTTCAAATGTTCCATCAAGCTTACACTATACCCACTTAGTGCCAATGAGCTTCTTGCCAAGAGGCAAGTCACATAAAGGCGAGGTACCATTTTTCATAATAGCATCATATTCGGATTGCATATCAGCCATCCAGTTTTCTGGATTTTGTGCTTCATCAAAAGAAACTAGCTTATTCTCATCACAAAGACTAGAGGCAGCCATAACATAGAAATCTGATGCAAAAGAAGCACTATGACAGCCTGAACGAGTATGATATGAGAGAGGTGCATCTCAGTTCTTATCTCGCAAAGTATGGACTAGCCATTTACGCATAGTCTTTGCCTCCTCTATATCAATTCTCTCATCAACAAGTGCATCATGTAAATCTGCATCAGAAATGGAACGATCTACATCATCACATGAAACTTGTAAAGGTTGAGAAATTACCTCATTTAGACCAACACTAGACTGTCCACCTCTAAAAAGAGGCAGCAAAGTGTCATACTCATCTTTCGAGCTAACTGATGTCTGCCTGATGTCTCCTTAATACATGAAAGTAATGGCTGAGTAACATACTCCACAAAAACAACATCATGGCTAACCAACATTTTTTTAGTACATGGATGATACAACAATAGCCTTTGCTTTGAGAATTATACCCTACAAAAATACATTTCATTGCTTTATCACCCAATTTCTTGCATTGTTCTTTAGGCACTAATGCGTATGTGATACAACCAAAGACATGCAAGTGAACAACAGATGGCTTGTGACCATGCCAAGCCTCATATGGAGTGATAGACTACAATGCTTTAGTGGGACACCTGTTAAGTACATATGCTGCACACATAATAGCCTCAAGCCAGAAACTATGTGGCAAAGCTTGATTCTTGACCATACACCTCGCCATCTTCATGATTGACCTATTCTTCCTTCAACAAATCCATTTTTTTGAGGTGTATATGAAACTATACATTGATGTTTTATCTCATGTTCAGCCAGAAATGCATTAAAATTAGAAGACATATATTCCCCCCCTCGATCAGAATGCAAGGTGCCCATTGTACATGCTGATAAATTTTTAACCAAAAACAGAAACTGTCTGAAGCACATAAACACTTCAATCTTTGCTTTCAATGGATATATGCATGCATTCCTATAGAAATCATCAATGAAAGTCATGAAGTAAAGATAGTTCCCAAAAGGTGTTTGCATAGGACCACAAACATCACTATGAACAAGTTGCAATTTTTTAGTAGCTCGTACTGAACCATCTTTTGGGAAGGAGGAGCGCTGCATTTTGCCCAAAATACAACCTTCACAGACATGTTTACCACGTGTCTCAAGTTTGGGCAAAGATAACACCATTTCAGATTTCTGCAGGTGTAGCAAACTAGCAAAATTTAGATGACCAAAGCCTGCATGCCAAAGCTTTGCATCTGACATAGCCCGAGAATCTTGAACTACACATGCTAAATCATTCATACATTTTGCATTATCTATGAGCGTATATAGCCCATGGCATAAAATATAAGTAAATGCCCATTCTTCATTCTGCACAAGATTAGCAGACTCTTTTTTGGGTGTAGAGGCCTCTGCAACAAACATTCGAGCATCTTTCTTCTTTTCCTCTTTTGCAACCAGTAATGGAAAACTCTTTATGAAATGATCATTTTCTTATGAGTATTTGCAAAACAATTTTTGCTTTTTTGTTTTCTTCTCATCTCTGTCATCCTTGTTTGTTTGTGCAAAATTAGCAAATTTCTGCTTAGTAGTAGATGAGCTCCATTTACCTTTGTCCTTCTGACTAGCTAGGAAAGCTTGATCTACAACATGCACAATGGAACTATTCTACCTCGACTAATCTTCTTGCAATAGAACAAAGAATAACTCCTCAAATGTTAAGGCATTTGGATTGCCTTTCATCATCAATTATAGAGATATATCAACATCTCTATCAGTAGGATATTGGATGCTTGATTTACTTATGCATTAATTGGCTAGGTACTCAGTTTGTTGTCTCACAGATGAGCAAGTCTATGCATTGCCCATGTATCAAGCATTGGCAGGCGGTTAAGTGCATCTTTCGCTACTTGAGTAGTACCCAACTACTTGGATTATTTTATCCCAAGGGGGGATCACTACCACCATATTTACATGCTTCTTTTGACTCTGATTGGGTTGGTTGCTATGACAATCATGTGTCAAGTAGTGGTTTTTGCTTCATGCTTAGTAGCTCATGCATATCTTGGTTAAGCAAGAAGCAGCCTACTGTGGCCACTTCTAGTTGTGAGGTTGAGTATAGGGTAGCTTTCACAATGACTCTTGAGTGTGTGTGGATCATATGCCTTATGGATGATTTTGGTGTTCATCAATCTTCTGCCACCACCATCTTCAGTGAGAGTGAGAGTGCATGGTAGTTGTGAAGAACCTTGTGTTCCATGCTCAGACTAAGCACATTGAGGTGCACTATCATTATGTTAGGGAGAGGTTCTCTGTTGGAGAGGACAATTTGGCATATGTGCCCCACATAAGAGAGTTGCAGAACTTTTCACAAAGGCTTTACCTAAGGAGAAGTTTGAAGCTCTCTGCAAAGCTTTGGGCTTACTTCCTTTCGTGGATTGATTCCACATAGCTTGGAACTTCCTTATACATGAGTGCCAACTCCTTGATCACCACATCACTCTCAGGGGGGATTTGTTGATATATTCTGTAGTGATGTATGTGAACACACTAGGATCGCAGGGCCCTTTTTTCTCTCTTTAGAAGGTTTTTTCCCCTCAACTTGTATATACACCTATAACCCTAATGGATCACTTATCTTTGTACATTCTCTTGGTAGTGCATTCAGTACTATGTGTTGCTCCAAGCTTCTTCTTCTACCATGTGCTGGTCACATGCTTCCACAAACCTCAACCTCCAATAGTTTTGTGAAAAAAGGGCATGAAAACAAAGTATGCATGTTGAAAAAGACATTCTATGGTTTGAAGCAAGCACCATGTGTTTGGTATGAAAATATAGATGCCTACTTGATTGCATATGGCTTTGAGAAGAATCGAACTAAGAGAACCTGATATGTTAAGCATGCAGATGATGTACTTCTAATCATCATAGTATATATTGATGACATGCTACTCACAGTCCTAAGGAGAAGCATACTGCTGAATTTAAGGATGATTTGCATGCCTCTTTTGAGATGTGAGATTAAGGGAATTTGCATCATGATTTGGGTACTCATTTTATCTAAGTTCATGGAGGAATATATTTGTGTCAACCAAAATATATTGACATATTATTGCATCGTTTTCGCCTTGAAGACTACAAACCTATTGCAACTCCTATTGAAATAGGTTTATGGTTGAGTGGTCATGATGACGTAGATGCTTTTAATGTTGTTCTCTATCAGTAGGTTGTTGGATGCTTGATTTACTTATGCATAACTTGGCTTGATACTCAATTTGATGTCTCTGAGATGACCAGGTTTATGTATCACCCATGTGTCAAGAATTGGCAGGTAATTAAGCACATCTTTTGTTATTTGAGTGGTGTCTGACTACTTGGATAGTTTTATCCCAAGGGGGATCACTATCACCAGATTTACATGCTTTTTTTTACTTAGACTAGGTTGGTTGCTATGACACTCATGTGTCCACCAATGGATTTTGCTTCATGCTTGGTGGCTCATGCTCATCTTGGTTGCAAGAACCAACCTATTGTGGTCACTTCTAGTTGTTAGGCTGAGTGTAGGATAGCTTTCATAATGATTATTGAGTGTGTGTAGCTTAGAAACCTTTGGATAATTTAGTGTTGGTCAATCTTCTACCACCACCATCTTCACTGAAAGTTAGAGTGCATTTGCAGTTATGAGGAACCCTGCGTTCCATGCTTACAGAAAGCACATTCAGGTGCACTAGCATTATTTCAAGGAGTGGTTCTTACTAGAGAGATTGTTTTGGCTAAGGTGTCTAGATAGGATAATGTTGCAAACCTTTTCACAAAGGCTCTTCTGAGGGAAAAGTTTGAAACTTTTTGCAAAGCCTTGGGCTTAATTCCTTTTGTGGAGTGATCTCTTTCCACATAGCTTCACACTTCCATTTACATGAGTGTCAGTTCCTTCTTCACCACATCACTCTCAGAGGGATTCATTGATATATTCTAGTGTTGACGTGCGTGAACACCCTTAGGACTTACAAAGCACTTTTTTTTGTCTTTGGGAGGTTTTTGTCCCCCGACTTGTATATATGCCTATAACCCTAATGAGTGACTTTTCTTTGTACATTCACTTGGTAATATATTTAGTGTTATGGTGTGCTCCAAGCTTATTCTTCTTCTTCCTTGTGTTATCCATGTGCTTCCACAAACCTTGAACTCCAACAGATGCACTTATTGATGAGAGAATGTATAATGATGAGAAAAAATGTATACCAGATTGGTTGATGGAAACTTCAAAAGATAGTAGGTTAGATGCATCTTTAGCTTATCAAACTCACTCATGCTTCAATGGTGGTTCATTGTTATGCAATGACTATCTCTAATCCTTGTGATGAGAATGAGTCCATTTCCCTTGATGAAGCATCATGTTCAAATATCTGATGGCTATTATTCCATGTGAATATGATGCTTTTATGAAAGATGGCACATGGTCTTTATGTGACTCAACTCCTACCAAGAAGGTTGGCACTAAATGGATCTATAAGTTGAAATGCAATTCTAATGGTAGTATTGATCGCTATAAAGCTAGGCTTGTAGCTAAAGGTTATGCCCAAGAAAAAGGCATAGATTTTGATGAGGCCTTTGCACATATGTGCAAATCACAATTGTTCATAGCATTTGTGCACTTGTAGCTCACAATGTTTGGAATTTGCATATGTTGGACATCAAAACTACACTCTTGAATGGGGACTCGCATGAAGACATGTATGTTTTTCAACCTTGTTGTTTTGTGTAGAAATGATATGAAAGAAAAATGTGAAAGTTAAATAACGGATTGTATGGACTCAAACAAGCACCACATACTTGGTATGAGAAGATATATGCCTAATTATTATCACATGGATGTCTGAGTAGTCTGACTGAAAGCACATTGTATGTAAAGCATGTAGTATATACTTCTATAGATGATATCCTATCACTAGTCTTGATAAAACACATGTTTCAGACTTTATGTTTATAATCACATGTTTATTTCTCCAATGTCACATGAATAGGACCTACGTTTAACATGAGCTTCACCTTATTCTCACGTGTGCTTGAACGTGTTGCTACTTTTTCTGATTTGGATTATGACACATCAACATGGAGAACTCTACTATTTACTTCCCAAATTTTAACTTTTAATGAAATCTTTAACTTTGACTTTTAACTTTTAACTTTTAGTGCTATTCTCTCAAATTTATTAAAAAAAACATTAACTTTTGAGTCTATTTCTTGGTTAGAATTGAAGGTACTTCAAGATCATCAACACTAAAATCCATTGATAGTGAGCTCCATCATCAACATCTTTGCATTACAATATGTTAGTCAACCAAAACTTGCATAACCAATATGTTCAAGATAAGGGTTGTGAAGCAATGTAGTCAAGCTTACTATAAAGGCTTCCACTAGTCATGAGATTCCTTTTGTTGTAGTCTATGTGAACCACTTCCTTGATTCTTCATGACAGTGTTGCAGCTAAAAGACATGGTTTCATCATAATAATTTTGGTTCAACGATCAAATATAATAGTTCATGTTGATCACTTTAGCGCAAGACCTGGTCAAGTAGCATACAATGTAAAGAAATTCTAGTTTTCATTGTTAAGAGGGTTGCTCTTTGTTCTATGAATTTTTTTACAATTGGGAGATTGCACCCTTCATGCAAGATTTTTGGATGTTGCATCCCTATGCTTTAATTTCAACCTTATTCTTCAAGCTTTAGACCCTATTTGTAGTTAGATTTTTGGTCAAGATTGTGTGACTAATGGTAGCTTTTAATTCATGCCATGTGTCTTCAAGTCAAGGCAAAAGGAATCTTTGATTTGTTCTTATAAATTTTAAGTTTCCCATTTCCTAAGTCCGGCTCATCACATTTAGAGTTTTTCTAAAGCTTTTCCTTTTTATTTGAAGGAGTTGGAGTTTTTCTCCAACTCTTGTGGTCATCAGTTGTCCCTTAAATGAATGGAGGTAAAGTGGGAATAGAACATGATTTTTGGAATCCCCTCACACCATGCATCTAAGGCAATACCAATACACATATGAATTCATGACTAAGGAAGGAATTCAAAGGCAAAATGAGGTTGACACTCTTGTAACTCCTCAAGTTTTGCACATTTCAAGCATCATTTTGATCACTTGGAAGATGGCACTTTTGGGAGTTTTCACCTAGGGAATCATGATTTCTTTGGCAAGGAGAATTCTTTTCTTCTTTGGTAGGGGATTTATTTTTTCTTTGGTAAGGGAAATTAAAAAAGAAAAAGAGCTTTGTGAAGTCTATGATAGGTCCCATCCAATGTTGTTAGTCAATTAGACTTAAAAGGAACATTTTGGAAGCTTGAATATGTTGAAAGTTTTTGGTGGATATATTATGATCATAATAATTTTGATATATTATGAAGAGAATAAAAGTGGAGTTTGGGATCATGAATCATTGGTCAAATCTTTGGATCACACCCCCATCTTGACACTTTGAGAACATGGTTTGGAAGTAAGTGGTTTGCTTGTGGCTTCATGATAAAAAAAAATAGTCAATTTGTGTTAGATAACCATGTTTTTTTTTGTATTTGAAAACAAAAAGATGGCTTTCCATGCCTTTTGCATGGGCATGTGGTGAATCGCCTACACTGTTATGTGGCCCTTCAAATATTACCTTGGTTTCCCAGCCAACAAATCAAAACCTTGGATTGAGCTCCCCAGCTTGCCTCTTATCTAAACAAGTTTATCAATGAAATAGTTTCTTTGGTTGATTGTCCTTCGGTAACAAAACCTAACATAAAAAGAAAGATCTATGAGGGCGATCCTTATTTTTTCAATGCTAGATGGCGCTCAAAATTTATGTTGGGTACGCTTGAGTAAAGGCACAACAAGATCCATCAACATCAACCTCGGATAGAAAACCTATCGAAATAGGAGATTCTCTACATGATCCTTCCTAGCATGTGCTTTTGTTGTGATATCCAAGTCCAAAAAAATAAGGGATTACTTTCTACAAAAGAAACCCAAAAAATATAGAGAGCAAGGGAAGAAATAAGAGGTAGTAGTCCTTAATATCACTAAACGATGCTACAATAGAAATGGTGAAAAGAGACCCTCTTGATGGAACCCACAAAAACTTTGATACAGATAATGACATTAATCAATTGATAACCTTATAGAGGAGGAAAGGAAGGGGAAAAAAGAAAAAGCAATTATTTCTATAGGGACCAAAGAAGATAGCAAGACATACCAAAACCGTGATAATGTGGTCAATGCTATGGAAAACTTGAAGGAGTCTAATCAAGTGGAAGATTTGAAGCATATAAAGGTTGAGAGCTATCAAGACGACAATCTAGATAGTGAGAGTTCCATCATGGCATCAAAAATCTCAAAAATGTTTCCAAAACGGGAGGATTATGTGATAATAGAGACAAGGATCTAGTGCCAGGCTAGTCAAAGTGGATGAGTGCTGGAAGAGGCATCTACAAGTCATATTGGCTTGGATCTAAGAGCCCTAAAATATGGGATATAAAAAAAAAAAAGGAAAAATGAAGACATAAGGAAAAGGGTCCTCATCCCAAGAAGGAAACGGATATTCTACCTTTCAACATTTAAGGTCTTTGAGACATGTCAAGGGGTTAAGAGACTAATCCTAGATTTTATATGTTTGCAAGAAGTCAAGATAGATAAAGAAGAATTGATGAATAGAGTTTAGTAGGTTTTTTCTCATCAACCATGGATAATCATGGACCAATCTAGAGTGGGGCAATAGGGTAGAATTGGGGATGATTAGAGATGGAATCTACACTATATTGATCATCATTAGGTTGCAACAACTTCCAATTTTTCACACCCCTTTTCAATTGCCTCCCTTTATTCACCCATATTTTAGGTGGAGCAAATGAAAACTTTGGCCTATCTCAACTCTTTCATGCTCTCGACCATTCTGTATTACTATTTCAACATAGTGGAGAACGTTAGTGATCAATGGCAACAAAAAATAATTCAATGGATGGGTCAGAGAAGGCATAGCAGATCTCCTAAAGTTGCAGCTTGATTTAATGGAACTGGAAAAAGATCACTTCTACTACATTTTCAGCTTTTAGTCTAACTACATAATACTTCAATTGCATCTTGATAGATGCCACACTTCCACATATTTTTCACTACGTAGAATACCTAGGGGTTTTTTGCACCAACATTGTCATCTCAAACCACCATCCTATGATTGTTTCATTTAGATCACCAATGTGGGGAGGTAAGACTCCCTTTCTTCACTCCAAGTCTTCTATGTTCTCTTTATCCTTATTCAATTAGGATATTAAGTTGATTGGGAGCATGACCTTTCATTTTGGTACCTCTCCAAGGTCATTTTGTGAGATGGTTTGATGAACTTTATATGGATCAAAGCTTTTAGATGCCATCAGTTCTCATCCTAAGGGGAAAGACCCTAGGCTAGATGTTCTAATGAATGAGTTCTTTAAAACCTTCAAAAAGATTCTAGTGAGTCTTCTCATCTTCCTCTCATAAGGATCCTTACATTTGGTTCCTTTTTCAAATGTATCAACAAGAGGGTGATCAAGGTGATTCACAATAAAGACAATAAGAACATCATAGGACATTGAAGGCTGATAATTATGATTTAAGAAAGGCACATGATTATTACAAATGTGTTGGACAAAAGAATCACATTATCTTCAACATTGGATAAAGAATGATAAAATATAATTTATCATGGTTAGCTTCACCTTGAAAGTGGTTATACATATTTAAGAAGATATCCAATTCACCAAATATTTTGGTCAAGACCCCCGTTTCCTCAAGGTAGACATAGACAAAGTTTATGATAGGCTAGATTGGAAGTTCATGCTCAAGTCTATAAAGGAGTTGGTTTTGGAAATACATTCATAAAAAATGGTTTGAAGCCTTAAGGGAAATGTCAAAGCTTATATCTAGTGGAGTTTGAGGTCTGTGAAAGCACACGAACAACACAAGGAAGAAGAAGAAGCTTCGAGCACAACACACAATAGTGAATGTATTACCACTAGAATGTACAAAAATATATGACCCATTAGGGTTATAGGGTGTATATACAAGTCGGGGGAAAAGAACCTCCTAAAGAGGGAAAAAAGTGCCTTGGTGGTCCTAGACTTTTTACACACATCACTACCTAAATATATCAACAAATCCCCCCTCGGAGTGATGCGCTGAATGAGGAGCTGGCACTCATGTATAAAGAAGTGCCAAGCTATGTGGAATCACTCCAAAAAAGGAAGTAAGCCCAAAGATTTGTGGAAAGCTTCAAAATTCTCCCTAGATAGAGCCTTTGTGAAAAGGTCTGCAATGTTCTCCTATGTGGGTACATATGGCAAAATGATCTCTCTAGTAGAGAACCTCTCCATGTCATAATGATAGTGCACGTCAATGTGCTTAGTGCGAGCATGGAACACAATGGTCCTCGGAATTGCCAATGCGCTCTAACTATCAATGAAAATGGTGGTGGCAGAAGACTAACCAACACCCAAATAAGCCATACAACATCTGAGCCACACACACACACTCAATAGTCGTTGTGAAAGCTACCCTATACTCAACCTCACAACTGGAAGTAGCCATAGCAGGCTACTTCTTGCTCAACCACAATATGCACGAGCTACTACACATGAAGCAAAAACCACTAATGGACACACAAGTATCATAGAAACTAGCCCAGGTAGAGTAAGAAAAAGCATGTAAATCATGTTGGTGCAATTAAGCCCAAGCCTACATACTTGATCACCTCACATAACCTTGATGTATTGACATTACACTTGGAAGGCTTCATATGTACAACCTCTTGTAACTTAGCTTGACAATTACCCATTGTAAAAGTGGAATAAACCCATGAGGAGTTAAGAAGCATATAATCTCATATCACTTGGTAGTTAAGTCAAGAGAGAATCAGTCCTATACTTTAGGATTCACTTTTTTAGGTAGATATTTGAATTTGAATTCAATTCTTTGGCTCCAACAAAGACTATAAAAAGAGGATATGAAAGGCCCGTGTCCATCTCGAGGTTCAGAGATCATATTCATGTACTTTCATTGAGAAGAGCAGCTCACCTCATAGCTCACTCATTGAGCAATGATTTATTGCCAATGACATTGTATTTTTACATGATTTAGTACATACATGATCATTACTCCTTACTCTCATATCTCAGTCATACTCCATCAGAATAGTGAACTTGTCAGAGCTTGTTCTCACTGTATAGTTGATCATTTCCTATGATTCAAAGCATGGTAGCTTCAGCATACTGTCTATTTTAAACCTACAAAGTTTCATAAGTAATGGTTCTCGCAATCATCAGATATTAATCAATCTCTGCTCACTGGTCTATGACTGTCAAGGCCTGTAAATGTCGGGACGCATGATCAATTTGCTAAACATATTTCTCTGCATACAATCCATCATTTCAAATGATATCACTCATGATTGGTAGTTTGTTAAGTTAATTGAAGTTCCCCAAAAGGAATTTCATCAATTGTTGCTGTACTCAGAGAATGGTTCAAAACTCTGAATAGGTATATCAACCAAAATAGCAAGTTTTGGACTTTGGATCATATGTCTACCTATCTGTTTTGATCCTATCATTAGTGGATCATCTTCCATGCAACTTATGTGATTATTTATGCTTATTAGCTAGCTAAAGAGCCCCACAACCTCTCCCTCCATCACTTATAGTAGGTGTGAAGCAGGTTTTAGTTGCACCATTTCATCTCTTGTGATTATCCACCATCTCCTCCAACAGTGGTATCAGAGCAAGCAAAATCAAGATGGGAGATGGATTTCCATCCTTCATTGAAAAATTGGACAGAAACAACTACTTAACATGGTCCCAAAGGATGCAAGCATACCTTCAAGGGAGAAGCGTATATGGATACATCTCAAGAGATGAAGACATACCAACCTTCAGGAGCAAGAATCAACCAACAAGGGAAGAACAAGAAAAGCTAACCACATGGTGTGCAAAGGATGCTCTTGCGAGGTCATATCTACTAAACTTAATCTTTGATTTCTTGTTACCACATGTTAGAAACTGCAAGACCTCCCAAGAGAGCTTGGAAGTGCTTTCATCATACTTCTCCTCAAAGACAAGAGCTAGGAAAAATCGATTGTGGATGGAATTCACAACCCTCAATAAACAACCAAATCAAGGAGTGGTTGATTATGTAACCAAAATGAAAGATGTAGCAGACTAGCTTGCAAGCATTGGAGAAGAGATAGAGGAAGAGCACATTGTGAGGCTGACCATCAATGGAATTAAGGCTGATGACAAGTGGGAGTCCTTCACCCCAACAATGGATCTCTACATGGATATGCAAATACCTGATCTCAACACCTTGATGGGAAAACCCTTCACCCATGAGACAAAGCTCAACAGAAATGGTGACAAATCAAGAGGTAACCAATCTTCTACCCTTTATACATATAAGAATAAAGCTAAGGATAAAGGTAAAAGTAAGAAACAGGAAGAAGAGGCTAGTACCTCTCAAGCTAATTATGCAAAAGAGGAAGAAGTGCTAGAAGGAAGGGGCAAAGGAGGAAAACAAGGTAGGGGACACTTTAGAAGGATTCACCATGCAACATATGTGGTCTTAACAACCACACTACATAAGAATGCTACAAAAATACAAGGAACCAAAGGGGAAGAGGCTTCAATAGAGGAAGCTATGGACAAAATAGAGGCAGGTACAACAATGGTGGAGGCAACTACAACCATAACTACAATCAAGGCTACAACAACAACAATTATCAAGGAGCCTTTAGAGGAAGAAGGGACTTCAACAACTATACTGAAGATCAAGAAGACTCTCTACTCATCATGAACATGACATCCAAGCAAGGTAAAGATGATGAGAATCTTTTCTACATTGGCTCAGGTTGTTCCAGTCATGTAGCAAGAAATATAGCTCTATTATCTGATCCTGAAGAACCCAAGGGGAAGCATGAAGTACAAATAGGTGATGACACTAAACACTCAGTCAAGCAAGTTGGAAATGTCAAAACATCTGATGGTAGTATGAATCTTTTGAGCAAAGTTCTATATGTGCCTACTATAACCAAAAACCTAATTAGTGTTGGGTAGATTGTAGAGAAAGGTCTACAGGTTAGATTCACTAAGCATGGAGCATATGTGGAAGACCCACAACAAGGCTTCAAAAGGATTGCCAAAGGTGAGAAGTCAGGTAGATTGTTTACTTTTGAAATTGAAGACACAAGGAATATAGCACTATTGAGTTATAGAGGTCAAACCTTATCTGAGTTGGAAATATGGCACAAAGGGCTAGGGCACATAGGAGGGAGAACTTTGAAGCAAATTTGCAGGGATCAAAGTGTGCTTGGCATTCCCAATGTGACCAGGAAACACATGATATACAAATGTGGAGCTTGCCAATTTGGCAAAGCTCGCAGGCAACCATTCAATAGGAAATGATACATCCATGAAGACTATTTGGAGCTTGTACACACTGATGTGTGGGGTCCTAGAAAAGATCCATCCATCTCAGGCTTAAGCTACTATGTCTCATTTATTGATGATTACACTAGGTGGACAATTCTCTATTTCATGAAACATAAGGATGAGGTATTTACATGTTTCAAGAAGTATTTTGCACTAGTTGAAAACCAAACAAGAAGGAGCTTGAAGAGAATCAGGTCTGATGGAGGTGATGAGTACTTTTCACATGAGTTTGATCTATTTCTATAGGATAGAGGCATAAAGAGGGAAGTAACAACCAGGTATACTCCTGAATTGAATGGAGTGGCAAAAATAAGGAATAGGTTAATTGTTGAGGTAGCTAGGTCTGTGTTAAATGAGAAAAAATGCCTAATTATTTATGGGCAAATGTTGTATCCACAGCCACCTACTTGATCAATAGGCTTCCATCCAAATCATTGGATGGTATGACACCATATGAAGCATGGAATGGGAGGACAGCCTCATTGGATCATTGTAAAATATTTGGGTACATTGCCTATGCACACATCCCATCACAAATAAGAGGGAAGCTTGACTCTAAGGGTGAGAAATGTATATTGATTAGGTATGACCAGAATAAAAAAGGATATAGACTATACAGTCCCACTAACAAGGCATTCATAGTTAGTAGGGATGTAGTATTTGATGAGAATAAGGTTTGAAGATGATTACAGGAAAGTCAAGTTACCATATGATTTGGAAAATGATTTTCCAACCCTCACTAAAGAAGATCAACACCAAGCAGAGGACATCAACTCAGAAGATGAGGAGCAGATTGACTTCAAAGCTTGGAATTCAAGAGAGAAGTTCAAATACAAGCAATTAGACGATCTACCCGAGTCTTCTAATTAGGCATTAAGGAGATCACAAAGAGAAATTAAGAAGTCCATAAGGTATGAATATGATACATCCTTAGTCATAAAGCACTCTGTGTACATCACTAAAGATTCTATGGCAGAAGAGCCTTCTTCATTTGAAGAGGCTAGGACGAAGAAAGAGTGGAGAGAAGCCATGTAGGAAGAAATGGAAGCATTTTAGGAAAACCACACATGGGATCTAGTTCCCAAGAATCCTGATATGAAGGTAATTGGTTCAAGGTGGATACAAAAAATTAAAAAGAACTCTGATGGTTCTATAAATAGGTACAAGGCAAAGTTAGTAGCAAAGGGATTTTCCCAAACACATGGAGTAGACTATGTAGAAACATTTTCACTTGTGGAAAAGATGCCAACAATCAAGGTATTAGTAAGTCTTGGTGCATCAAAAAATTGGAATTTATATCAGTTAGATGTCAAAAATGCATTCTTACATGGTTGGATATCAGAATAAGTGTATATGGCACAACCACTAGGTTGCGAAGATGAAGAAAAAGTAGGTTATGTATGCAAGCTTAGAAAAGCACTCTATGGTCTCAAGCAAGCTCCTAGAGCTTGGAACCATAGGCTTGCTACCTATTTGTAGGATCAAGGCTTTGTGGCAAGCAAGGCAGACTCTTCTTTATTTGTTAAGAAGAATAAATCAGAGGTCATCTACGTATGTGTCTATGTAGATGATATCATTATTACAAGTAATGATGTTGATGGTATCAAGCAGGTCAAGTATCAATTAATGACGGAATTCAAAATCAGTGATCTAGGGTTATTAACCTACTTCCTTGGCTTAGAACTTGTGTATACATATACATGTATATTCATCACACGAAGGAAGTACATACATGATATGTTGGTAAAGTTTAAGATGGAGAACACTAAAGTTGTAGGTATTCCTATGGAGATCAACCATAAGCTAAGTTCACATGAAGGTGAACTACTTGACTTATTACAAATTATCAACAACTTGTGGGTAGTCTTAATTATGCTACTTTGACAAGAGTAGATATTGCCTATGCAATAAGTACATTGGGTCAGCTCATGCATGTACCAAGGAAGCCTCATATGGAAGCTGCAAAGAGGGTGCTTAAGTATCTAAAGGGTACAATGAATGAGGGATTGTTCTATCCTTTACTTCTAACATAGATATAAAGATGTATTCTCTAGCTCCAAGGATGATAGGAGGAGCACTTCAGGGTACCTATCCTTTGTAGGTTCAAAACTCATACCTTGGTCATCCAAGAAGCAACCAACTGTGGACTTATCTTCTACAGAAGCAGAATATAGAGGTTTGGAAAATGCAACTAGCTTAAGCAATTGTATGCAAATTTGGAGATACATTCCTACACTCCAATTATCTTTGGAGATAACAATAGTTCACTTCATTTGGCTGCTAATCATGTATACCATGCAAGGACTAAGCACATTGAAGTGCACTATCATTATGTAAGGGAGAAATTTCTTAGCAAGGATATCCAATTATCCTATGTATCAACTCATTTACAATGTGCATATATACTTACCAAAGCATTGGATGGAACAAAGATGAATAGGTTCAAATTGATGATTGGTTTGTAGGAAATCAAGGAGCAATGAAGATCAAGCATGTTAGGCTTGAGGGGGAGTTTTTGGTGCAATTAATCCCAAGCCTACATACTTGATCACCTCACATAACCTTAATGTATTGACATTACACTTGGAAGGCTTCGTATGTACAACCTCTTATAACTTTGCTTCACAATTATCCATTGTAAAAGTGGAATAAACCCATGAGGAGTTAGGAAGCATATAATCTCGTATCACTTGGTAGTTAAGTCAAGATAGAATCAATACTATACTTTAGGATTCACTTTTTAGGTAGAGATTTGAATTTGAATTCAAATCTTTGGCTCCAACAAAGACTATAAAAAGAGGATATGAAAGACTCGCGTCCATCTCAAGGTTTAGAGATCATATTCATGTACTTTCATTGAGAAGAGGAGCTTACCTCATAGCTCACTCATTTCACACTCATTGAGCAATGATTTATTGCTAATGAAATTGTACTTTTACATGATTTAATACATACATGATCATTACTCCTTACTCTCATATCTCTGTCATACTCCATCAGAACAGTGAACTTGTCAGAGCTTGTTCTCACTGTATAGTTGATCCTTTCCTATGATTCAAAGCATCATAGATTTAGCATACCATCTATTTTAATCCTACAAAGTTTCATAAGTAATGGTTCTCACGATCATCAGATATTAATCAATCTCTACTCACTGGTCTGTGACTGTCAAGGCCCGTAAATGTCGGGATGCATGATCAATTCGCTAAACATATCTCAAGGCCAAAACGATGCAATAACATGTCAACATATGTCATTTGACATAGAGTTATTTTTCCATCAACTCGCATAAATTGAATGCCCAAATAATGATTCAAATGCCCCAAATCAGACATCTCAAATGAGGCATGCAAATCAGCCTTAAAATAAGCAATATGCTTCTCATAAGGACCATTAAGCAGCATGTCATCAACATAGACAACAATGAGCAGAAGCACATCATTTGGATGCTTAACCTATAAGGTGTTCTCAATTGGAGTGTTCTCAAAACCATGTGTTAATGAGGTCGGCATGTATCTTTTCATACCAAGCACGTGGTGCTTGCTTCAAACCATATAATTTCTTTTTCAACCTATACACTTGTTTTTCATGCCCTTTCTACACAAAGCCACGGGGCAAAAAAAGAGAAGGCTATCAATGCATGTGCATGAGCATCTCTACCATCCCAACAAATTTGCTATGCAATAGGTGGAGCAAGAACTACAACACGAACAGGAACATAAAGAATATCACGATCTTCAATGCTGTCTGCATCACCTTCAACAACTAGTACCATCAAAATTATCCTCAACAACCAACATATGGAATACATCACTGCTTTCAACCATGGCTACTGAATAAAATACACTGATATAGAAAAATGAGTGCATCTCAAAGAGTTGAACAAAAATACCCTTTCAAGCTCTGCTAAACCTGTACTAGGCTTCGAGATGCTTATACTGGAAAACCAAAACCTGTATATATCTTTGGTACAAAAAGACAAAATTGCATGCACAAGCACTACGATAGTGCATTCGGAGGCGAAACAAGCTCCTAATCACCCTGAGTATACTCACCAGTTTTCATATGATTTTAAGGCTGTGATTGGAGGGGTGTCGATGATGCCCTCGATGAAGCGACGACCTGCTCTGATACCCATTATTGGAGTTTGAGGTCTATGGAATCATGTGAACAACACAAGCAAGAAGAAGAAGCTTGGAGCGCAACACACAATACTAAGAGGAAAAAAAGTGTCGCGGTGGTCCTAGAGTGTTCACACACATCACTACCTAAATATATCAACAATATCAAAATAAATAGTTTTTTTTTTTGCTTTTCACTCAAACATTTGATAAGACAAGGGTGGCGGCCCTTTGCCATACTCCTCTTCAGTCTCATATTTAGGTGGGCATCACCGAAGAAATCACCTTAGGCAATGCTGTGAATCAAGTTGTTCTTAGAATGCATATAATGACACAAAAAATTTTCTTCTTAATGATTAGAAGACTGTTTTTGTCAATATCTAGAATTGTTTTACATGCCCTTTGGTTCCTAGATCAATCACAAGAAGGCAATAATCAACTCCTTGAAAATGTGAGCGATCAAAGTTGTAAGAATATTTATAGAATTTTTGGTACCTTGATAGAATTACAAAGACATCAACACTCTATTTTAGCTATTCTATATGAGCATCTTAGGGATCATATGTATCAGTTGAAATAAACTCGCCTTATGATAAGAATTTTTTAACATGTAGTTAGCATCAATCATCGTTGAATTGGCTGCTCCTTGGAGTCATTGGGATCAATGGCCATGTTTCCAAATACTTCATCTATGTTTTTTTCCTTTTCAATCAAATCATATTATTTCTCAAGTTGCATCTTTTTGGCTTCCATATTGCTCCTTTGATTACTTTTTTCTAGACCTATAAATCATTGGGTTTTTCATAGATGTCATGATTAAAATTTTTTCATCATGACATGAACTAACAAAATATTATTTTAATTGGTGGCACCATGTTATTTGAACAATTTCTAGTATAGTGTTCCTTGGTACCTATCGAGAGTTGAGATTGAGGATAACCTTCTAGAAATGGGAACCTTGTCTAATTATGATTTTACTCTTGACATCTATAACAAATGATTGGCCCTAAACCCTATGTTGTATTTTACATGTTTTATTTTTTTCTTCTTGACTCAATGTAGTGGTTAGAGGTTGATGACTCTAGTTGGCCACTAAGAGTGGATTGTGATAATCTTTAGAGGGACTCACACATTGATATATTGGAAAACTTGGCACACCTTTCAAAAGATAACCATCGTTGGTCTCAGAGCCCACTTTGCTACAAAATTGTTAGACACTTCCCTATATGCACTCATTTGCACTATGCCCTTATTATTACACATGGTGAACCAACTAAATCTTTCTATCTCTTGCTACAACTTCAATTCTTCTAGATCTCTTCACATTTGAGTCGATGAATTTCCCAATATATCCTTCTCAATATAAGTTTCCTTTTGAATGTTGAGAACTTATAAATCCAGTTGAAATCATGCCATGATTTTGGAATGATTCCCCTTATGCTGAATTGAGATTTGGTTTTTCTATTCCTCCAATTTCTAAAATAAAATTTTCTAGCATGGATATGAGATATAGTGTCTCATCTTGCACAATCCATTTTCTTAAAATGAAATTTATACATTCTTATGGGATCTGTGTCATCATTGATGTAGCTCTAATGGCTAGCCAAAAGAATATCTCACTCAGTCTCACTCTAATTGGTCGATCCATAGATCATTTTGTGCTCCATCAATGTTAGTTTTAATTTATTTTTGACATGTAGTATACAATAATTAGCATAATGAGTTGGAATCAACATGATGCATATACATGAAGATAAATGTTGTATAACTATAGGTCCAAGCAGCAAAAGACATGGGTTTCTATGAAAAAGATGGGGCAGCAACACCCTCCAACAATGAAATATGCCCCCAAAAATTGTTCACACAATTCCTACCCATGCGACACAGTCCAGATCCCAATCGGAGAGTTGCATGAGTTCTTTCAATTGATCTCCTCTTTTTGATATGGAATGAAGTGGAGCTAAGCACTATTGAAGCGATTCAGAAATCTCTTCTTTCACAATTGGGATTATCTAACAGTCATACATGAAACCTCAAGGCCCTTGTACAACCAGTTGCCCTCATCAAAGAGCTCATGAGATTGTCTTATCATGAACTATTCAAAATCCAACCATTGTTATGTTTTGTGCTTGAGTCCACAACTGGCATATACTAGCCTGTCATGAGGCATAAGCTCACATTGAAGAGCTTTAGCTCTTCCATCTCTTGAGGTCTTACCAATAAATTCTTGTTAATAGGTTTATATAGCCTTGCTACTTCAAGTATAACATCTTAGATTGGATTTAGAGCACCCATTTTCATACCATATGTGTTCATTTTTCGAACTCTCTCTTCCTTTTCTTAATTTCAAGAGTACCTATATGCACTATAAGGTGGAGAAGCATAAGTAGAATGCTTGTTGTACCTATTACAAATGATTCAAAATCCTAAGGAGAATCATATGATCTGAAAGGGACCTCAAGGTAGCTAATTTATCCTTTCTTAGGTGTCTCCATATTAGCTTTACCCTTTTTCAAGCTTCATATGTTCCTCGAACTTGGAGGAATTTCTCTACTCTGAGAAGCATGGAGAACGAATATTGGAAATCCAATGAAAGCCAAAGATAGCTCTTCTTCAAGGCAAAGGAAGGATGAAGCTTGATATTAAGCAAAGTATTTATAAGTTAATGCTTGAATTTTATATTTGTTTGCCTTACTCTTTCTATAGCGATGTAATGGAAGCCTGGGACAAGTCTTGAATTCACATCCATAGCTAATGAAATTTAATAGCAAAACATGCATTGAAGTCAAAGCACCTTAAGGAATCGCATACATCTATGCATTAAAAAGAAAGAGTTTATGTACATTTTCGCATATATCAAGATGGTTGCAAGGCACAAAATTCAAGCTCTGTGCTTTGCTTTGTGCACATATCAAGTTTCCTCTTCATTACAAATGTTAAAGGCACAAAAGCATGTGCATGTGCATAAGGATGTCTACAATGGAAGCATATGTTTTTGCACCGAAAGGAGCACAAAGTGCATGAATGCTAAGAATGATTGAAGCTATGGGTTTCTAGAATCATTTATAATGCATGTATGCAAGCACGTGCACTCAAGCTCACTCTTTTTTTTTAATATAAAGGAAGTTCGGCAATAGCCTACTCTCCCGGACTTGAATTAAATTAAGAAACAAAGGTACAATAGAAGGGGACTAGTGCCCACGGGACCCCCCGAATCCCACAAAGCAGGGGAAGCTCACTCTTTTGTTTCTTCAAATTGTGAAACTAATTAAGTCACCATAGCTTTGATTATACATTTTACTTCTATATGGAAGAAATAAATTTGAGAAGATATGAAGCTAGAGTACTTACAAAATCACGCTAGCTAAATTTTGTAGTACAAGTACTTGGCCATTCGTTTCTAGAGTAATGCTAAATTATTAAACACGTATGTAAAGCTTAAATTAGGTATGTATTTCTAAGAATTGAAGTGAACCTAAGGAAATAAGGTTTGGATGAACTCGCTTGGCAAGCAAATGGTAAGTAAAGAAGCAATGTATGCATGAAATAACTAGCACCCAAATATAGCTAACTCATTTGATAACTTTGGAAGGTTTTGGGTCAAAGCTTTTTCACTTAGACATGGGTCCAATATCGTATACACATTAATATAAAAAACCTAGCATATTCAATACTTAATGTAAGTATAAAAAATATTAAGGGATGGTGCCAAAGGAATATTGGATGAGAAATCCTAAGTATGATGACATCCCAACATAGTTTTAAAAGATTCAAAATTTAAAACTTTAAGCTGACACCATCAAAGACACTGATGGAAAGGAAATATGAGCAAAGCTTGCTTTCAACAACAAGAATGATGAAAAGTATTTAACACATCATGAATATTTGAAAACTCCCTCCTCTTGGAAGAACTTCCAACTTAGTTTGAGGCTTCATTCATTCAAGAGATTTGCATTTCAAGAAGAAAATCAAGAAAGGTTTTCTTTAGAAAATGTAAAGGTTCCTAATGGAGGAACGTAAAATTCTTAAGATACAAACATGAAATTGAAAGGTGTACCTCTAGAACTTCCTTAGAATTTGTACTTCTACTATTTGATTAGCCTTGAAGATAAAGCTACCCCTGCTAACAAAAATGAACTTGTATTTTTGGGGTACATGAGAGCTCCCAAAAATAAGGAAGGAATTCATAAATAGGTTGGGATATGTGGTCACTCTAATACATATAGATGATGTTTGACTGAATACTAAGCCTAGAATTCTATTCTAGTACATCTTCTTGTAGAATATACTCTCAAGGGTAAGACAAGAATAAGAGTAATGAGTTGTGGACAATTAGCATGAGTCATAGTGTTTGACTCGAGAATTTTCAATGAAGCTATAAGCTTTACAATTTTTCGAGGATGAAAACTCTTCAAAGCAAGGAAGAAAGTACCAAAACTTATAGAAAGAGGTACAAATGATTCCATCATGGATGTAGATGGTGGATAGAATAACACCTTTTAGGTGTTGAGCAAAGAGGAAGTTGCTCAAAAAGAAATTCCATGGCATGCCACAATAAGTGGAAATTAGTGGGATCCCATCAAGCTCACAAAAGATTTTGAAAAGATGTTTGCAACCATGAGGTTAAATAGAGAACCCGAAAGGCTTTAACTATCTAAAGGGAAGTAAGAATGAAAGGTAGAAGTTTGAACTCTTAGTACGTATTATGAAATTGTGATAAATGATAAATAAGATTGTGGAAGGTGAAAATTGTACTCACCTATCCTTTAAGGGATTTCAAGAAAAATCCAAAATCATTAGCCCCTTTACCCTACTCCTCTTCAGTCTCATTATAGAAAATCTTACTTGCCTAGTGGAGGAGCATATTTGGGTGGGGCATCACCAAGGAAGTTGCCTTAGGCAATGGTGTGAATCAAGTTTTACTTAGAATGCATACTAATGACACAAAAAAGTTTCTTTTGAATGATTAGGAGAGTTGTAAGTGTTTTTGTGAGTATCTAGATTTGTTTTAGAGTCACATGAAGGCAATAGTAAACTCTTTGGAAATGCATCCAGAGTATTTCTAGACTTTTTGGTACCTTGATAGAATTACAAAGCCATCAACACTCCATTTCAACTATTCTATGTAAGCACCTTAGGGATCCATGTGTATCAATCGAAATAAACTCACCTTATGATAGGTAGTTATTAAGAATCATTATTGAATTGGTTGCTTCTTGGAGTCATGTGTCCATGTTGAATTGAAATAAACTCACCTTATGATAGGTAGTTAATAACAATCACTATTGAATTGGTTGCTTCTCGAAGTCCTTGGATCAATGTCCATGTGTCCAAATACTTCATCTATGTTCTTTTTTTTGCTTTTCATCAAATCATATCATTTCTCAAGCCGCATCTTTTGGTTGGGTTTGTCATATTAATCATTGGGTTTGTCATAGATGTCATGATAAAATTCTTGCATCATGACCTCAAGTACAAAAAAATTCATCTTAATTGGTGGCACTATGTTATTTGAACAATCTCTAGTATAGTGATCCTTATTACCTAGAGAGAGTTGACATTGAGGATAACCTTCTAGAAATGAGCACCTTGTCTAATTATGATTTTACTCTTGACATCTATAACAAATGATTGCCCTTAAAACCGTAGGTTATATTTTACATGGTGTTTTATTTTTCCTTGTTGAGTCAATATAGTAGTTAGAGGTTGATGCATGTAGTTGGCCACAAAGAGAGGATTGTGATAATCTTTATAGGGACTCACATATTGATATATTGGAAAACCTGGAAGCATATTTTTTGCACCAAAAGGAGCACAAAGTGCATGAATGCTAAGCATGATTTAAGCCATGGGTTTCTAGAATCATTTATATTGCATGTATGCAAGCATGTGCACTCAAGCTCACTCTTTTGTTTTCTCAAATTGTGAGACTAATTAAGTGACCATAGCTTTGCATATACGGTTTACTTCTATATGGAAGCAATAAATTTGAGAAGATATGAAGCTAGAGTACTTACAAAATCATTCTAGCTAAATTTTGCATTAATATGAAAAACCTAGCATATTCAATAGTGATTGTAAGTATAAAAACTATTTCGGGATGGTGACAAAGTAATCTTGGATGAGACATCTAAGTATGATGGAATCCCAACATAGTTTTAAAAGCTTCAAAATTTAAAACTTTAAGTTGATGCCAATAAAGACACGGATGGAAAGGAAATGTGAGCAAAGCTTGCTTTCACCAATAGAAATTATGAAAAGTAGTCAAGGCATCATGAAGCTTTGAGAACTCCCTCATCTTGGAAGAACTTCCAAGTTAAATTGAGGCTTCATTCATTCAAGAGATTTTCATCTCAAGAATAAAATCAAGAAAGGTGTCCTTTAGGAAATGTAAAGGTTCCTAATGGAGGAACGTAAAACTCTTAAGATACAAACATGCAATTGAAAGGTGTACCTCTAGAACTTCCTCAAAATTTGTACTTATATACTTTGATTAGCCCTTGAAGATAAAGCCACCCCTTCTAACACAAGTGAAATTGTATTTTGGGGAACATGAGAGTTCCCAAAAATAAAGAAGGAATTAATAATAAGGCTAGGATACGTGGTCACCATGATACATATGGAAGATGCTTGAACACGAAGCCTAGAATTCTATTCTAGTACATCTTCTTGTAAAAAAAATACTCTCAAGGGGTCAGACAAGAATAAGAGTAATGAGTTGTGGACAATTAGCATGAGTCATAGTGTTTGACTCTAGAATTTTGAATGAAGCTAAAACTTTACAATTTTTGAGGATGAAAACTCTTCAAAGTGGGGAAAAAGTACCAAAACTTATAGGAAGAGGTTCAATTGATTCTATTGATATATTTAGGTAGTGATGTGTGTGAACACACTAGGACCACGAGGGCACGTTTTTCCCTCTTTAGGAGGTTTTCCCCCGGCTTGTATATAAACATATTGCCCTAACAGGTTACTAATCTTTGTACATTCTAGTGGTAATACATTCAATATTGTGTGTTGTGCTCCATAAGCTTCTTCTTCTTTCTTGTGTTTTTCACATGCTTCCATAGATGTCTAACTCCATAAATTGGTATCAGAGCACGTCATCGCTTCATCTAGGGCATCGTTGACACCCCTTTGATGATAGTCTCAGAATCACACGAAATTTGGTGAGCATACTTAGGGTGATTATGAGATAAAAATGGCTTCACTCTATGGTGCCAAAATTGCGATTTGAGTTTGTTTTGGCCTTCGAATGCACTATCATAGTGCTTATGTAGGCTATTTTATCTTTTTGTGCCAAATATATATAGAGGTTTTGGTTCGCCAGCATAAACGTCTCGAAGTCTGCTACATATTTAGCAGAACTCGACGAGCTAGTTTTGTTCAACTTTTTGAGATACAGTCAATTTTTTTGCACCAAGGTATTTTAGTCAATGGCCATGGCTGAAAGTAGTGATGTATACTATATGTTGGCTATTGAGGATAAGTTGGATGGTACAAATTACCCATTATAGGCTTCTATGATGCTTCATGTATTGGTCCCAAAAGGACTGTGGAATATCGTGTAGAGTGTTGAAAAATGTCCTATTTTACCTACAAGTACAGGTACTAAAGCTGATGCAGATGGCGTCAAAGATGGTGATATCTTGCATATTCTTGTTCATGCTGTGGTTTTTGTTGCACCTACTGTAGAGCAAATTCATTGGGATGGTAGAGATTCTCAGGCACATGCATTGATAGCCTTGTCTGTCAAACATGCCATTACTCCTCACATTCACTCTTGTAGAATAGCTAAGGATGCTTAGGATACACTTATCACTTTATACCATGCAAGGAATGAGGCTCGTGTTGCTTACCTCCAAAAACAATTGGAGAGTGAGCACATGAATGAAGGTGATTTTATGGACAATTTTCTCACAAAGATCAAAGACTTGAAGGAATAGTTGATTTCTATTGATGAAGTTATACTAGATAGCTCACTTGCGTAGATCGTTTTGAATGGTCTTCATGATTCATATCAAGGTCTTACTTCCTCTCTTCATTTGATGATGAAAGGCAATCCAAATGCCTTCACATTTGAGGAGTTAGTCTCTGTTGTGTTGCAAGACGATTAGTCTAGGTAGAATAGGTCTATTATGCATGTTGCGGATCAAGCTTTCCTGGCTAGTCAAAAGGGCAAAGGAGCTCATCTACTAGTAAGCAAAAATCTGCAAATGTTGTACATTCAAAGAAGGAAGACAAAGATGAGAAGAAATAAAAAAAGCAGAAATTCTTTTCTAAGTACGATAAAGGAAAAAATCATGTCATAAAGAACTATCCAAAGTTGGCTGCAAAAGAGGCAAAGAAAAAAGAGGTTGGAATGGTTGTTGCAGAGGCCTCTACACCGAAAATAGAGTCCACTAATCTTGTGCAAATGAAGAATGGGCGTTTACTACTGTTTGTCATGGGTAAAAACAGAGTTGCACAACTCACCTACTTTCACCACACACCTCCTCACACCTCACACACACATTACACACTTTAGAAAAGCAATGAATTGGGTAGAAAACACTTCCATGCACTCATTTCCTGCTACAAAAACACATGCAAACTCACAAACAAGGAGATGCAAGAGGAAGAAGAAGCAAATTCGAAAATCAGAGCTCTCTTACTCATAGTCTTTACAAAGTGTCATCAAATGACTTATATACATGTGCCCTAAAAATGGTCATTTCACACAAGAGACCAACACTTTATTGTAGAGACTCTAATTTCCTACTCTTTGCAAGCATTATGATACAATGCTTGGGATTTATGCATCTAGAGGACTCGTCTAGTGCATTTACATGGCTTTATGTGGTTTTCATAGGAATTCAAAGAAGGAAATTGATTCCCATAATTTGAAAATTTTGGGATGCTTTCTTTGTGCTCCTTTTACTCTGCAACACTCTCCCCCCTTTAGTCTTTGTCATCCCTTGACAGGCTTTGCTTCATGTCTTCGGTTACTATGTTGCTTTGAGCTGCCATGCATGCATTCTTTGGCAGGCCTTGCATCGCTTTTAGGCTGACATTGCGTTTCAAAGGTCCCTTTCTGAAATCTTCTTTGACATCCTTTGGGACATGATGCATTCTCTTGAGTTTGTTGAGTTCTTTTCACCGCACACACCTATGGAGGCCTCAAAGGTTTAGATGCAATGTATTACTTCTTTAAGGGACTGATCATTACTCGAGACTTGGTGCTTTACTTTAACCTGTTGATTTCTTTCCCGTGCACACACTAGTGGATGAGGAAGTTGTGAGCAACCTCCCCTTGAAAGGTCCTGGTCATTGTAGTTCTTTGTTTCCATTCTTTGGGACTGGGTCCTTTGGTGTTGTAACCTGATGTGTGCCCCTAGGGGCTTTGGGCAGAGGGTGATACTTCTTATTGCATAGTCTTTCATTCAGATTTTCATCTTCTTCTTCTTTTGCTAGAGTCTCCTATTTCTACTGCCACACATCCCCCCTACTGAACTCTGTTGTCCCCGATAGGCTTTGGATTTCGATGGGAGTACGTCTTATATACCTTTTGCTCATTTTCGTTTAGTAGATTAGATTCACATACCATGAGTTGCTTCCACTATTTGGACTTGACACCGTCGTGTGGTGGTTGGCGATGGTCAACAAAAAATCTTAGCTCATAAGCGACTAGTCTTGCATTTAGATTCGTGGACATCGTGAGGAAGATTTCTGAATCGATTTCAAAAAAACATGTGAAGAGCACTTCTTCAAAAGTTTGCATGTATGTACTAGGCAAAAACATTATTCATGAGTAGTAGGCCATAATGGTTAGTCTGCTCGGCATGACAGAAAGATCAAATACCAAAATCTCCATGCCTTGATTGATGCCAATAAAGTTCAAAAATGTATACTCTGCATGCTTGAAGACTCTGAGTATAGTTAGAATCATGCTGAGTATTTTGTTAGTTAGCATGATGGTGCGATCAGGAACTTTTGCATACCAAGATAGCCAAAATTTAATTGTCCTGATCATGTATTCTTCCGTAGGCAAATAATTATGCGACGGGCTCGGAAGTAACGGAAAATTGAGCCACTGCTTATTTAGTTTACCTTGACTTTGCAATTCCCAAAATTTTGGCAAGTAACATCAACGTGGCACAGGACAAAATGCTGGATTAACTTGTAATAAATATGGTGCCTCTTGCCAGTGCACCCACAATGTTGGATTTCTCTCCAAAAATTTTCTCCGCTAGATGGGATCTACATCCTCAAACTCCTATTGAGTATACTGAAAAGTGGTGGTCTTAAAATTCAGCTGCTCATCTGGATCTTTTCCCGTGCTTTTCTTGATGTACCTACGGATTTGTTCTTTCATGATTCCATAGGGGAGATTGAAGGGCTTCATTATGGCTTCTAGATCTTTACTCGTGATTTGAACTTCCTTCATGAATTTTACTATTTTATTTTCAAAATTTTCGATAAGGCGAGACACCAGTAGTGCTCATTCTTTTTGACTTAGCTCTATAGTATATGGCATTGGGTGATCATCATATTCTTCCATAGCCGGTTCTGTTATTGGTGAATTAATGATTGGGGGAGAAAGAGGGCGTACCTCAATCTCTTCAGTAGCCATCATGGATGGTTGCACTATTGGTGTCCCCAAGTTCTTGGTCTTGTCTATTTGGGCCCTGAGCTCTGCTATGACTTTATCCTTCTCTTCATGTTCTTGTTTACTAACCTTGAGATCCTCTTCAACTCTTGCCTTTGCTTCACAGATAGTTTTTACCTGATCGGCATCCTCATTGCATTGCTCCATGTACTTGTGTACTGCTTCATTCCATTTAAGCTCCCATGATTTGGCTTCCGCTTTATATGTGGTCTCTATCTCGACCTGTTTTCTCTTCTCTCGGGTAAGCTGTTCTTCCAATACTGACAACTCGGCCTATAACTCTTGTATGCTTGTGTTAACATTGCTTTCCATCGATTGATTCAATAGAATAGAGTTCATTAATTCTTTATTTTGCGTACGCAAATTATCGGCCTCGTCCATATATACTTTGATCTGACTTTCTAGTAGTTTGTTGCGGTTGAGCATCCTTATTTTCTCGGCTTCATACAATGCATGTTGAATCTTTTTCGATGTTTTCACTTCATCTTGGAGTACCGACACAAATGTAGTTAATTCTTGTATGTTGTCTTTTAGCAATGCATTCTCTTCCTGTACACGATTGCATTCTCATATCTTTCTTGCCAAATCTGTTGTCTTTTGAGCACGTTCTTTTTGCATGGCTATATTATTGGCAGAAAGCTCTTCACTTAGGTTCTGGAATTGATTTCTTGCCTCAAACAGTTTTGCTTTTTCCTTTTCCTCGTCCATCAAGATGTTTCGAGCTGCCATTGCAGTGTCTATCATGTTTCTGATGATAGCTTTCAGTTGATTTACATCGACATTTAGCCAGGTTTTCCATCTAATTGGCTCTTCTCCCGTTTTCACATCTTTACCTTGTGCCACATGTAATGTGTCTTGGGGTGGCTTCCTTATGTGCAGGTGAATGTGTGGTCTTCCCTTCTCGATGGGGTTGGTGGAGTCCTGCATTGCTGGTTCCTCAAAAGGCATCTTATGAGAATCGACCACTACATCCAAGGGTGAGGGTTCAGCCACAACCCATATAGGTAATACAAGTTCTTCTTCATCTTGTCTTTCGATAGTGTTTGGTTCCATCTTTGGATGTATCATAGTTCTGAGTTTGGGAGGTGATGCTTCCTTGAGGGACATCCTCATTTGCTAAGTTTAATTGTATTATATGCTCTTGTTCCACCGATGCTTCATTAAAGGTTGAGGTTGCACTCTTTTTTCATCCTCCTTTCCAGCCGATTGTTGTACTTGGTTGAGTTCCTCCTATTCTTCTCCCATGTGTTCCTCAATTTGGATGTCTGTGTTAAGCGTGTCATGATCATGTGATGACTCATTATCTCAACTAGAATCGTCTAGTCCTAATTCTTTATACCGGTGTTGGTGAGATACATTTCTTGCTGCCTATGAGGTTCTTTGGGTACTTGCCTAATGGTATTAGTGGCCCTGTACCGTAAGGTTGACTTGACCTCTCATGTGGACATGCATGGCTTTTAATGTGGTGGAGAGATCTCTTCTTGTAATGGCTGGAGCTGCTATTAATGGCACCTTAGGAAGTTCATGTATTCTTTTGGATTGAGGGTTTGGTGATACTTCAACCATTCGAGCTTGTTTGGCACCATGCATAGTTGTTTTGGAACTCGTATCCACTTCCTCCATGCGGCTTACACCCTTCCTTTTCTTCGGTACTATAGCAGCCTTCACATATTTTGCCATTTCCGCAGTGGAGATCATAGGGTGTAAGCATTCTTTCATGTTCAATGCTTGATATATGCGTAGTGTCAAAGCCAAGCTTCCATTTAAGAAATTTTTGTGGCCCCAATTGTACTACTACTTTTTGTGGAGCTGTATATCTATGCATGTTTGGAAAACAAAAGTGTTGATGCACCAATCTTCAATGTCTATTCTATTAATGTCGAAAAAATTCCTTTTCATGTTTTGTTTAAATGCCGTGATGCCCCTAGTTCTGGTCATCCGAGAATCGAAAAAATTGATCAATTGGTCAAAAGATAGTCTTATTGGCTAAGTGTGCATAAGGATGTATAGAATTATGTACTTAAATGTACAAAGTGCCAAATAAATAAACTAGAGAAGTTTAAGATAGGTGGCTTGTTATAACCTTGGAAATTCCTAGTGCAAAATGAAAAAGTATTTCCATGGAACTTATTTGGGCTTATCTTGAACCTAGGAGGGACATGATTTGGTTTGGGTTATAGTAGACTGCTTGACTAAAGTGGCCCGCTTCATTCTTACTTAAACTACAATTAAAACTCTAGAACCAGCCAAGTTATTTGTTGAACATCTCTATCAAATCTATCATCTACCTCAAGACGATTCACAATACTGATAGAAAATTCACTAGTCATTCATGGCAAGATATTTTCAATCAATTAGAAACAAAGTTAAGCATGAGTACTACTAAACATCTAGAGTCAGTTGGTAAAATGGAAGGAGTCAACAAAATAACTGAAGATA
This sequence comes from Ceratopteris richardii, assembly GCA_020310875.1. Taxonomy (NCBI): domain Eukaryota; kingdom Viridiplantae; phylum Streptophyta; class Polypodiopsida; order Polypodiales; family Pteridaceae; genus Ceratopteris; species Ceratopteris richardii. Next base: position 7,171,182 of record CM035437.1, on the reverse strand, counting down.
TGCTGAGAGCATACACATCTTCATACAAAACTAATTTGGAGGATAATTTAACCATGGTTGGGTATCTATTCAACCATGGTTGGTTGAATAATTTAACAATGGTTGGTTAATGCATGGGCTCCAACCAAGATCCCTATATGGAGTAGGATTGCAAAATGAGAAAGTCCAAGCAGCCAAAGGTTTCTTGGAAGATACAAATTTTAAATTGAAAGTAGCTAAGAAAAACTTGATGAAAGATTGGGATAGAGCTAAGTCATACAATGACCCCTAAGATGCAAGAAGTTTCCTTCCAGGTTGGAGGACAATTTTATTTGAAAGTTCCCAAGAAATCTGAAACTTTGAAGACATGATAATGTCCAAAACTATCTCCAAGATATTATGTTGCCCTTCAGATCCCGCAGATGCATGTATGCAAAGGATAGTACATAAATGAAATCACACAAAAGTACTCAGAGAATAGAAAGAGATAAGAGACTTGACACCAGATTGGGTTCAATCTCCCCCCACATACTCTGATGGATGAGTCTATCAAAGCACGTGTATTTATAGGTATTTCTTATTATGTCCTAAATAAAAGATACATGAAGGTGACGCTTCGAAAAGCATACTTTTTACAAAAATCTGCTTTATTTACAAAATCGTAATCTACTATTTTTACAAAAACGTTGCTTTCTAAAGCAATCCATTATTTTTAAAAAAAATAACTAAAACATTATCTTCTAAATATCTCCAAAAATATTTGAATAATTCCATGTGCATTCACACCCTCATGAGTCTTCACGTGCTAAATCAAAACAAAAAACACATTGAAATTCTCAAGATATTAAAATCCATGTAACATTCCATTATTCCATAAAGTATAACATGCCTCCCAATTGACGAGCAACTAACCTGAGTTGATAAGAATAAAATAGGCATGGATTGCCAGTCACATGTCCCATCATTGAACAATAATACGCATGTTCCATGTAAAAACACATGCATGGAATTTGAAAATTGGAATTTAATGTGATTGTGAATGATAAGCAAAAATCAAATGATCATAATGTGGAGTTAGTGATGTCTTATGAATCCATTGAGATTCTTCAAGTGAGTGATTTTTATATTTAGCTAAATATCTATGATATTGCATATGAGTGCGTGTAGTAGTAACATCATAATCAAGTATTTTCTCTGAAATTAAAATTTCAGCATCCTCTTCAAGTAAAGGAGGATTATCTAAAATAGGAGTGAGTGGTAATGTTCTTTTAAATTGTTTCAATAAATTGATATGAAAAGAATTATGTATATTCCAATGAGAGGGTATGTATAATCTAAAAGCATTCTCATTAATTTTTTGAATAATATGGAAAGTTCCATAATAACATGGTGCAAGCTTAACCTTAGGATGTCGTGAGATATTTTTCAAACGTTTATTAATTATTCGTAACCATACAAAGTCATTTTCATTAAATTCTTTAGCTACTCATTTCTTGTTAACATCACACATGTAACGTTCTTGACTCTTTTTAATGTGCTCATGAACTTCATGAAGTGTAGAAATGTGATCTTGTGCAAAAGAATGAGCCATAGGTATGTCAGTTTGAGTGATAGAAATGGGAGTGGAAAGCTTTTTACCATACATAATTTCATATGGTGAACGTCCAATAGTGTTATGTGTTGTGTTATTATATGCAAATTGTAGTAAAGGAAGTCTCTCATCCCAATTACTTGGATTATCTAAAGAATAGCAACGTAATAAATCCAAAATAGTACTATTTGTAGCTTCACTTTGCCCATTACTTTCAGGATGAAATGCAGAGCTGAAGTCTATTTTGGAACCTAAATTTTGAAATAATGCAACCCAAAGTGATTACGAAAATGAACATCTTGATCTAAAAGAATAACTTTTGGAAAACAATGATCTGGAAAAATACATTTAATAATTAACTTAGTAGCTTGAGGTGCAGAAAGAGTCTTTTTACAAGGAATGAAATATGCTTGTTTACTAAAACTATCAACAATTGTCCAAATCATATTGCTATGAGATGAAGTTGAGGGAAGACCAGCAACAAAATCCATTGGAATTTGTTCCCATGGTCCATTAGGTATGGGAAGTGGCATTAATAATCCAAATGCTTTACCATGATGTCGTTTCACACGTTGACATGCAATGCAATGGGAAAAATATTGTGTAATATCCTTTTCCATATTTGGCCAAAGGAAAAATTCTTTACATGTAGAAATAATACTTTGTATGCCCCTATGACCCATATACAATGGTTCATGCATCTCTTTCATAACAATACTTTAAAACCTTGTGTAATGCATAACTTGTGTTTGAAATACAAGAATCCATTATGAAAAGTGTAGTGATCCTCACCAATGTTGTAGAATTGTTGAAATCATTCCATGTTTGTGAAAAATACAAATCAGATGCATACGTAGGAATCATGTCATGAAATGAATGAATATGAACAACAAAAATATTATTAATAGAAACAATATTTGTTTGTGGGGATGGGAAACGACTAAGGGGATCAGCCACAACATTAGCTTTGCCAGGTTGATATTGAATCATAGGTTGAAAATTTTATATGAATGAAGCCCATTTAATGTGTCTATCAGAAATCAATGTCTGATTTAATAAATGCTTAATAGCAAGTTGGTCTATTTTGATTATGACTTCAGAGCCCATGAGATAATGTTTCCAAATTTTCAAAGCATGCACAATAGCCAAAAGTTCCTTATCATATGTACTATAATTCTTTTCAAAAGGTTTAAGTTTTCTACTTTCAAATGCAATAGGATGGTCATTTTGCATTAATATAGCACCTATGCCTAAACCACTAGCATCTATAACTACATGGAAAGGTTGTGCAAAATCTAGTAATTGCAAAACACGTGCATGAGAAAGTGCATGTTTGAGTTTGAGTTTTTCAAAAGATTGTTGTTGTGCTAATCCCCATGCAAATTTTAACTTTTTCTTCAATAATAATGTGAGTGAAAGTGCTAAATAAGAAAAATATTACAAACTTTCTATAAAAACTAGCTAACCCTAGAAAAGAGCGTACATCATTCAGAGATTGAGGTACAGGCCATTCTTCAATTACTTTAGCTTTCTTTGGATCTACATGAACGCCCGCTCTATAGTCAATGCACATCCTATAAGTCTAATTCTTCTTCTCTACTAAAAGAATAGGTGCTCCAAAGGGAGAAGAACTAGATCTTATAAGTCCTTTATGGAGTAAATCCTTAACTTGATTAGCTATTTCTTGTTGATGTAAAGGTCCATGCCTATAAGGTGCTTTATGGAGAGGAGAACCACCAAGGATTAAGTCTATACTATGGTCAAGTAATCCCCTAGAGGATGGTAGCTTAGAAGGAAAATCAGCCATGAAACAATCGTTATAGGAATCCATAGATGATTTATGTGCATCAGGAAGTGTATGTGTATAATCAACTATGTTATTGTTAAAAACAATACATGAGTTGTAACCTTTCCTAAATGCATGTTTTACTTGAGTATGACTAATTAATGGAAATGGTTGGAAATCATGCATTGCAGACAAAGAAATATCTTGATTGTTAGACTTTAAACTCATTGTGTGTATATGATAATCAATGCATGGATTATAATGATGATGAAAAGGCATACCAAGTATAACATCATAGGATTGCAAAGGAGCAACTAGGAATGTGTGTTCATCTACATATGAACCTATACAAATCTGAACGTTATGCACTTCACTTGTAACATTATATCTATTTCCTTGAAATGCAGCCTTAACGTTATACATAGAATGAAGTGGGTTTAATTGGAGATCGTGCACTAGTGTATGAGAAATAAAATCATATGAACTACTATCATCATGTAAAATATCAACAACTTTACCATTAATAGTACCTTGCATACAAAGTAAAGAATGGATAGAAATTGTGTTACCCAAGGTACTTAGCTCCTTTTTTAGTGCTTCTTCATTCCAATCAGGTTGAATGTCTGCATAAACCACCTCCATGTTGTGTACTAGAGCTCCAACAGGCTTCATGTCATTAGTTCGTAACCTACATTTAGCTTTCATATGACCAAACTTACCAAAATTAATGTGATACGGGGCCTCTTTTGTTGAGCATCCATATTGTAGTTTGAAGGCTTGGAGGTTTTTTAGGTTGTAGAGTAGATGTCTTTGGTAATTGTAAGAAATTGGATTGAGGAGGGCACTCAAAAGTAGGTGGGCATTGAAAAGTAGGTGGGTCCTAAAAAGTAGGAGAAGAAAGACTAGTGAAGGGATGCTTGAAAGGAAAATTGGGCTTGATTGGTGGTTGTTGTTGATGCACTTGTTGTAAGTGTATGGACTTGGTAATAGATTGAAGCTCCTTCTTAGCATCATGTGAAAAAGAAATAGCTTCATAGAGGGTCATGGGACGTAGTGTGTTGAGCTTAGCTTGGATTCCCATTTCCAAACCATCTTCATACTTTCTTTGCAAGGTATCTTCACGAATTGTTTCAAGCGAACAAATAAGTAATATTCATTGCCAAAAATGCTCAGTATAGGTAGACACAAATAGTACTGTGCCAACTAAGGCTCTTATGGCTGATTCTCTTTCCCACACATGGTTGCTAGATTTTGGTGCATCTTTCCATGTGATACCACACAAAGAATGGTTCTCTAGTTATGCAGCAAAGTCTCTTGGTACCATGAGACTTGGTGACTCTTACCAGTGTGATGTTGTGGGGATTGGAGTATGTGTTTGTATGTGTATGTGTTTGTATGTGTAAGTGTTTGTATGTGTATGTGTATTTATGTCTCTATGTATATAGAGTATGATTCATCAGAATAGAAGTCATCAAATTGAGATAGCCATGAAAGAACAAATTGGCCATCCTTTCACCCATCGAATCGCAAAAATTAGAAAATTTTCACACCAATCTTGGACTACGTGCCTTGTACTTGGGTGGTATTAATGGCCTTCACCACCCTAACTAGGTTATTATCATCACTTTGCAATTGTTGGAGTGCAGCATCACATTCTTTTATTTTGTTTTGAGCATGTTGGAGTTCTTGATGCGGAAGTTCCAACTATTGTTCGGGCATTACCCAAGGTAGGGATGATGTATTAAAATCCTCGGTGCTATGAGTAGGGTACATGGCCTTATGTAGAGAACCAAAACCTAGGTCTAAGCATGGGAAAAGAATTTTAACAACAGTGTATGTTAAAAAGAATAATAATAATAACAATAATAATAATATTAAATAAATAAAATAAATGAGATTTCTTTGATAATTAAATAAATAAATAAATAAGTAAATAAATAAAATAGAGTGTTTAAATAAATAAATAAATAAATAAGTGGAAGAGAGTGTTAAAAGTTATGTTAAATATTAATTAAAAGTGTTGATGTATGAAACACCACAAGAAATGAATTAATGTGACACTAGAACACCTCTATGGTCACCATTAACTCATTGCCACTCCAAACTTTGAGAAATGATAGCCTAAAGTGAGAACTTTGCTTCTACAGAAATTCCTAGTCACTGAAATTACATACCTTCAGTATTTTGCTAATTTCTCCTAGCTCAAGTATTATTTCTCCATGAAACTTTATAGGCTGAATCTACAAGAGTAGAGCTTTCCAACAAGCTATCATATGCATCAAACTGATCTCTAGAACTCAAGTTATGGCCTTCACAAGATGACCCTGTATGACCTTCCAAAACTGGAAACTTTGCCTGTTTTAGTATTCCTGGTGTCCAAAAATAAAAAATTCGATGTCTGGCATCGAATTTCAGTCCAAGTCGATGCCGGGCATCGACTTTGGGCTTTTTTTGGCTATTTTTCTGCATCAGAAACACTCTATTTTACACACACATGAAGAAGATGACTTATATGCTAGAAGTAGATGTCAGGCATCGACTTTATGCTCAAACTCGATGCCAGGCATCGAGTTGCTCCACAAACTTCATCTTTTCAAGAAGATTTGGCAGTAGATAAAAATCAGATATGAAGATAAAGACTTATCAAGTGAGATTCGATGCCAGGCATTGAGTTGTCGCATAAAACTCAACCTTTCAACATACATTCGATGCCGCGCATCGACTTGCTTGGAAAACTTCAACCTTTCAAATCATTACACAGAAGACAAACACTGGAGATGGAGGAAGAAGACTTATATACAGAACTTTAACTAGTTCTTGTCATAACTATGAAAACTCAGAAGCTTACAAGTGCTTTCTCGCTCAGAGAAGCCCGACTATACTCAGTCATACAAAAAATGAGTTCTTCTCACTTTCTCATTGTCTTCCTTCTTCTTCTCTCCGCGTCAGTTAATACTAACTAACTTATATAGATTTTCTCATTCCCGTGATTTTAAAAAAAAAAAACTTCTAGAACTAAAGTGAACTAACTTTACAAGTATGATACATTTGTGAATTTGTCCCTTCACATAGGCATGGGGTTTCCTTCCTAAGATTTGGCCTTCAAATATATGTCTAATTAGTGAGTGTTTCTCCAACAGCTCCCCCTCAATCACTAATTGACATTCCCTGTTTCTTCATATCATCTTCTTTTCTTTTACTCCTGCCATGCTTTTGAATCTACTGGTCTTCACACCATCCAAGCTCTTTGTCATTATGTCTGCTAACTGATCTTTAGTAGAAATGTACTCCACTTCAATCTCCTTCTCCATTACCTTTTCTCTGAGAAAATGATACTGTATCTCTATGTGCTTTGTCCTTGCATGAAATACTGGATTTGCTGCAAGATAAAGTGAACTCATATTATCTCCATGTATTGTAGGTGTACCTTGATCAATGCCTAAGCTCTTGAATAATGTCTGCATCCATATGACTTCCTTAGCTGCTTCCACAAGTCCTTTGTACTCTGCTTCAGTTGATGATAATGCTACTGTATGTTGTTTCTTTGAACACCAACTTACAAGCTTATCACCAATGTATATCATGTAACCATGAGTTGATCTTCTGTCATCTTGGTTACTTGCCCAGTCTGAGTCACTGTAGGCTCTCAACTTCAAATCTGATGTAAAAGGATAATATAATCCTTCCTTTATAGTTCCTTTGATATATCTGAGAACTCTTTGACTTGCAATCCAATGTGGGTCCTTTGGACAATGCATGAATTGTGACAAAACTCCCACTGCATAACTAAGATCAGGTCTTGTTAGTGTAGCATAAATCAAACTACCCACAAGAGATTGATACTTCCTCATATCTTTGTAGTCTGCACCATCATATTTACTGAGCTTGTGATTAACTTCAAGTGGATTTGAAGCTTCTCTGCAATTTTCCATATCAAACTTCTTCAATAAATTTAGAAGATACCTTTCTTGTGATACATATATGCCATGATCTGTATAAGTAACTTCCATTCCAAGAAAGTATGACAACTTTCCTAGGTCACTGATCTTAAACTCTTTCTCAAGTAATCTCTTTACCTCCTTGATTCCTTCATCTGAAGTACCTGTGATTATAATGTCATCTACATAAATACAAATGTAGATTGTACCTTCCTCTGTTCTTCTGATAAGTAGACTTGAATCTGCTTTTGAACTTTGATATCCAAGATCATTGAGATACTTCACCAGTCTATAGTTCCAAGCTCTTGGAGCTTGCTTCAATCCATACAATGCTCTTCTCAACCTGCAAACAAAATTTGGATACCTGGAATCTATAAATCCTTGAGGTTGTTCCATGTATACCTCATCTGATATGTATGCATTCAAGAATGCATTCTTTATATCCAATTGACTTAGGGTCCAGCCTTTTGAAGCTGCAATAGCAATGATTGTTCTTATAGTTGACATCTTAGCTACAGGACTGAATGTCTCATCATAATCTATGCCAAAGGTCTGGGCATAGCCTTTCACCACCAATCTAGCTTTGTATCTGGCTATACTTCCATCTGCAAGCTTCTTCACTTTATAAACCCATTTATTTCCAATTACTTTCTTACCATTTGGTTTAGGAACAAGTTCCCATGTCTTGTTCTCCTCCAGTGCATTGAATTCTTCCTTCATTGCTTCTTCCCATTGCTTCTTACCTTTAGCTTCATCATAGTTCTGAGGTTCTTCATCATCTTTGACCATATATGCATAGTTCTTCTGAGTTATGTAAGAAGTATCATAAGAATACCTTTCTGGTTTTCTTCTAGTCCTGCTTGACCTTCTTGGTTCACATTCTTCATAAGTGTCTGGATACACTTCTTCATCAAATATAGGAGCTTCTTCATTTCTTCTTGTTAATCCACTTGTGGATGTACTTGCTTGCATATAGTCTTCATCTCTATTTACCTACACAATTGATTTTCCTTTCTCACATCTTCTTACCTCTTCTTCAAATTCTTCAGCTGTACTACTTTGATCTGCATACCAACTTTTCTGTTCATCAAATGTAACATCTCTAGAAACAATAAATTGTTTGGTTAGAGGATTCCACAATCTGTAACCCATCTGCTTTTCATCATAACCAATGAACACATATTTTTCTGCCTTTGGTTCAAGTTTATGCCTAAGCTGTGATGGCACATAAGCATATGCAATTGATCCAAACACTCTACAATGATCTAGTGTTGGTTTCTTACCCCACCAAGCTTCATATGGAGTCATTCCATTCAGAGCTTCACATGGTAATCTATTCACAAGATATGTGGCTGTATTTACAGCCTCAGCCCAAAGATAATTTGGACAGTTCTTCTCCTTTAGCATAGCTCTAGCAAACTCAACCAAAGTCCTGTTCCTTCTTTCTGCTACACCATTTTGTTGTGGTGTATACCTGCAAGTTATTTCTCTCTTAATACCTGCATTCCAAAGATAATCATTGAACTCTTGGGAGAAATATTCTCCCCCTCCATCAGACCTCAGTCTTTTAAGCTTTTGACCTGTGACTCTCTCTGCATATGCATGAAAATGCTTGAAAGCTCCAAACACTTCTGATCTTTCCTTCAAAACATATAATGTTATCCATCTTGTAGCATCATCAATGAAAAGAACATAATACCTTGAGCCACTGATAGATCCTTCTTTTGTTGGTCCCCATACATCTGTATGAATGAGCTCAAGTACTCCATCATGTTTGAAACCTTTCTTTTGAAATGGTAACCTGTGTGCTTTTCCCATTTGACATGCGTCACATTGATAAACCATATGTTGACTTTGCACATTTGGTAATCCTAGTACAGACTGATTAGCAACCATAGCTTTAATTCCTCTTTCATTGAAATGACATAATCTCTTATGCCAGAGATCAAGTTATGTAATCACTGCTTCACCATGTGTGAGCAAAGCTTGACCAATGTTTCCTTGCACTCTTAAAGTAAAGAGTCTACCTTCTTTCTTACCAGAGACAATCTGATTATATCCATTCTCTGGATCTTCCACAAATACTCCTTCATTTGTAAACCTGACTTGAAAACCTTTTTCAACTATCTGTCCCACACTAATCAAGTTTTTAGGTATTGTAGGAACATACAAAACATTGGTTAGCAAATCTGCTCCACTCTTGCATTTCACTTTTCCAATTGAATGTACACTATGTCTTGTATTATCACCAGTTTGAACTGTGTGACTCGAAATACCTTTTTCCAATTCTGACATCAATTCTATGTTTCCTGACAAATGATTAGAACATCCAGAGTCAATGTAAAATACCTTTAGATCTTCTTTATCTGATGTGTTGATTGAGTTCATCATCAATGATGTATGACTTTCATTCTGTGTGTCATTTGCATAGTTGTAGTAGGTGGTGTTGTAGGATTGATTCTGTCCCCAACTTCTTCCTCCACCTCTACCATAGCCTCCTCTTTGATTTTGTCTACCTCTTTGAAAATTACTTTGATATCTTCCACCTCGACCTCTACTATTGTTGTTTTGATTCTTGTTTGATCCTTGTTGGTTGTGCCAACAGTCATGAGCCAAATGATTACTCAATCCACAGATCCAGCAAGCCTTCTTGTTGTTATTTTGATTACCTCTTCCTCTTCCAAAACCTCTTGCTCTTCCTCTGCCAGTGCCTTTACCTCTTGCATAATAAGCTTGAGAACTCGACTCCTCTTCATCCTTTGCTTTACCTTTATCTCCTTTCTTCTTGTTCTTCATGTACATTGCAGAACTTTGTCCTTTATCTCCATCTCCCTTCAAGTCTTGCTCATATGTGAGCATCAAACCAAGCAACTGGTTCAAATCTGGAACATAATGATTTAATGAAAGTTCTGTTGATAAGACAAAAGGTTTCCACCTTTCATCCCCTCTCAGACCTGCAAGTAGCTGAGCAATCAATCTGTGATCTTCAACATCTTCATCTATGGATCCAAGACTATCTACAAGATCCTTCATCTTAGTGACATAATCACTAATGGTTTGACTTGGCTTCTTCTTGAATGTTGTAAACTCTGACCATAGACTTGCTTTCCGTGCTTTAGTAGTACTTTGAAAATGATACTCCAATGCATTCCATATATCTTCAGATGATTCCAATCCTCTGATGTGTGGTAGCAAATGATCAGAGATTGTATTGTAGATGTATGCTTTTGCACTTGCATCCTTCTTCTGCCAATGCTTTAAAGCATCTAGTTCTTCTTTCTTTGGTCGGCTTTCATCTTCGAATATTGGCTTCTCTTCTTCACCTGTAACATATATCATGAGATCCTTACTCATAAGTAAGGCTTCCATTCTCATTACCCATGCGGGGTAATTATCTCTGTCCAGTTTGTCAATGGAAATATGATCTGCCATAGTTCTTTCCTTCTGCTGCAACCTGTGAGCTTAAAGGATAAAGGATAATACCTTTTGAAGTTCTTTGTGTATGAGGATACTTTTGAAGTAACCTTTTGATGCCTTGTGTCTTCAAATGCTTCACCTTTCAAACTTTAATGGAAAACTTTACAAAACTTCTCGTACCTTTGTCGTCTTCTGCTCTCGAGAATCTTTCTGCTCTGATACCACTTGTTGATGTATGAAACACCACAAGAAATGAATTAATGTGACACTAGAACACCTCTATGGTCACCATTAACTCATTGCCACTCCAAACTTTGATAAATGATAGCCTAAAGTGAGAACTTTGCTTCTACAGAAATTCCTAGTCACCGAAATTACATACCTTCAGTATTTTGCTAATTTCTCATAGCTCAAGTATTATTTCTCCATGAAACTTTATAGGCTGAAACTACAAGAGTAGAGCTTTCCAACAAGCTATCATATGCATCAAATTGATCTCTAGAACTCAAGTTATGGCCTTCACAAGATGACCCTATATGACCTTCCAAAACTAGAAACTTTGCCTGTTTTAGTATTCCTGGTGTCCAAAAATAAAAAATTTGATGCCTGGCATCGAATTTCAGTCCAAGTCGATGCCGGGCATCGACTTTGGGCTTTTTTTGGCTATTTTTTTGCACCAGAAACACTCTATTTTACACACACATGAAGAAGATGACTTATATGCTAGAAGTCGATGCCAGGCATCGACTTTATGCTCAAACTCGATGCCAGGCATCGAGTTGCTCCACAAACTTCATCTTTTCAAGAAGATTTGGCAGTAGATAAAAATCAGATATGAAGATAAAGACTTATCAAGTGAGATTCGATGCCAAGCATCGAGTTGTCGCATAAAACTCAACCTTTCAACATACATTCGATGCCGCGCATCGACTTGCTTGGAAAACTTCAACCTTTCAAATCATTACACAGAAGACAAACACTGGAGATGGAGGAAGAAGACTTATACACAGAACTTTAACTAGTTCTTGTCATAACTATGAAAACTCAGAAGCTTACAAGTGCTTTCTCGCTCAGAGAAGCCCGACTATACTCAGTCATACAAAAAATGAGTTCTTCTCACTTTCTCATTGTCTTCCTTCTTCTTCTCTCCGCGTCAGTTAATACTAACTAACTTATATAGATTTTCTCATTCCCGTGATTTTTTTTTTTTTAACTTCTAGAACTAAAGTGAACTAACTTTACAAGTATGATACATTTGTGAATTTTTCCCTTCACATAGGCATGGGGTTTCCTTCCTAAGATTTGACCTTCAAATATATGTCTAATTAGTGAGTGTTTCTCCAACAAAAAGGAATGTGTTGATATATTTAGGTAGTGATGTGTGTGAACACTCTAGGACTGCCGGGGCATTTTTTTCCCTCTTTAGGAGGTTTTTTTCCCCCGGCTTGTATATACGCCTATTGCCCTAATGGGCTACTTATCTTTGTACATTCTCTAGTAATACATTCAGTCTTGTGTGTTGTGCTCCAAGCTTCTTCTTCTTCCTTGTGCTGTTCGCGTGCTTCCGCAGACGTCTAACTCCAACAATTGGTATCAGAGCAGGTCGTTGCTTCTTCTAGGGCGCCGTCGACACTCCTTCGTTTGCAGTCTCAGATTCGCACAAAATTTGGTGAGCATACTCAGGGTGTTTCCGAGATCAAAACAGCTTCGCTACGTGGTGCCGAAATCGCGATCTGAGCTCGTTTCGGCCTCTGAACGCACTATCGCAGTGCTTGTGCAGGCTATTTCGTCCTTTTGTGCCAAAGGTATATACCAGTTTTTGTTCGCCAGTTTAAGCGTCTCGAAGTCTGCTACAGGTCTAGCAGAACTCGTCTGGGCAGTTCTGTTCAACTTTTTGAGATACAGTCAATTTTCTGCATCAAGGTATTTTAGTCACCGGCCATGGCTGAAAGCAGTGATGTATTCCGTATGTTGGCTGTTGAGGATAAGTTGGATGGTACCAACTACCCATTATGGGCTTATATGATGTGACATGTACTGGTTGCAAAAGGATTGTGGAACATTGTGCAGGGTGTTGAAAGACGTCCTGTTACACCTGTAACGACAGGTACTGCAAATACAGGTGTTGGAGCTGATGAAGATGGTGTCGAAGATGATATTCCGCAGATTCCTGTTCGTGCTGCTGTTTCTGTTGCACCTACTGCAGAGCAGATTCGTTGGGATGGCAGAGATGCCCAGGCACATGCATTGATAGCTTTGTCTGTCAAACGTGCCATTATTCCTCACATTCGCTCTTGCAGAACAGCAAAGGATGCTTGGGATACGCTTACCACTTTGTACCAGGCTAGGAATGAGGCTCGTGTTGCTTACCTCCGAAAACAGTTGGAGAGTGAGCACATGAATGAAGGTGATTCTATGGACAGTTTTCTTACAAAGATCAAAGACCTGAAGGAACAATTGATTTCTGCTGATGAAGTTATACCAGATAGCTCACTTGTGCAGACCGTTCTGAATGGTCTTCCTGATTCATATCAGAGTTTTGCCTCTACTCTTCGGTTGATGATGAAAGGCAATCCGAATGCCTTGTCATTTGAGGAATTAGTCTCTGTTCTGTTGCAGGAAGATCAGTCCAGGCAGAACAGGTCCATTATGCGTGTTGCAGATCAAGATTTCCTGGCTAGTCAGAAGGGCAAAGGAAAATGGAGCTCTTCTAGTAGTAAGCAGAAATCTGCAAATGCTGCACAATCGAAGAACCAGGATAAAGATGAGAAGAAATCAGAAAAGCAGAAATTGTTCTGCAAGTACTGTAAAGGAAATGATCATATTATAAAGAACTGTCCAAAACTGGCTGCTAAAGAGGCAAAGAAGAAAGAGGCTGGAATGGTTGTTGCAGAGGCCTCTACACCAAAAACAGAGTCTGCAAATCTTGTGCAGGAAGAAGAATGGGCGTTTACTACTGTCTGCAGTTTTGACCCATCTTCTCATGATCAGTGCATGTCTGCAGTAGACTCAGATGTTTGGTACTTTGACAGTGGGGCGACCAAACATATTACCTCGCAGCGCAGTTTCTTCTCTTCACTCGAGCCTGCCCCTACAGGGAATACTGTCACATGCGCCAATAACTCCTCTTATCCTGTTATGGGAGTTGGTAAGATCATTCTGACTACTGCTGATGGTAGTTCTTTCACTTTGTCAGATGCTTTATTTGTGCCAGGGATCAAAAAGAATCTGTTATCAGTTTCTGCATTAGCCAAGATTGGCTTGGTTGTGAAATTTGTTGATGACAGGTGTACAGTCCATGATCTCTCAAATGGCGATGTGATTATTGCTTCTGGCATTTTATGTCGTGGGCTGTATAAGCTCATAGACTATGAAAGATCTGTGAATGATTCGGCATGCGCAGTTCATGATTCTCAGGCTATGTCAGATGCAAAGCTTTGGCATGCACGCTTTGGTCATCTGAATTTTGCTAGTTTGTTACGCCTGCAGAAATCTGAAATGGTGTCCTCTTTGCCCAAACTTGAGGCACCTGGAAAACATGTTTGTGAAGGCTGTATTTTGGGCAAAATGCAGCGTTCTTCCTTTCCAAAAGATGGTTCAATTCGGGCTATGCAGAAATTGCAGCTTGTACATAGTGATGTCTGTGGTCCTATGCAGACACCCTCTTTTGGAAATTACCTTTACTTCGTGACTTTCATTGATGATTTTTCCAGGCATGCATGGGTATATCCACTCAAAGCAAAGTCCGAAGTGTTCATGTGCTTCAAACAGTTTTTGGTTTTGGCTGAAAATCTGTCAGCATGTAAAATGGGCACCCTCCGTTCTGATCGAGGGGGGGAATATATGTCTTCAGATTTTAATGCATTTCTGGCTGAACGTGGGATAAAACACCAGTGTACAGTGCCGTATACACCTCAACAGAATGGAGTTGCTGAACGAAAGAACAGGTCACTCATGGAGATGGCGAGGTGCATGGTCAAAAGTCGGGCTTTACCACATAGTTTCTGGCTTGAGGCTGTCATGTGTGCAGCATATGTACTGAACAGGTGTCCCACCAAAGCGTTGCAGTCTATCACTCCATATGAGGCTTGGCATGACCGCAAGCCATCTGTTGCTCATCTGCGTGTTTTTGGTTGTTTGGCATATGCATTAGTGCCTGAACAACATCGCAGAAAATTGGATGATAAGGCAGTAAAATGTATTTTTGTTGGGTACAGTTCTGAAAGTAAAGGCTATCGTCTGTATCATCCACAGACTAAACGCATTCTGGTTAGCCGTGATGTTGTCTTTGTGGAAGATGCTATTCAGCCATTGCTTTCATGTACTAAGGAGACATCTGTTAGCTCCAAAGACATGTATGATACTTTGATGCCTCTTTTTACAGTTGGACAGGCTAACGCTGGTCCTAATGAGGCAACTTCTCAGCCTTTGCAGGTTTCATATGATGATGCAGATCATTCCATTTCTGATGCAGATTTACATGATGCACTTGTTGATGAGAGAGCTGATATTGAACAGGCAAAAACTATGCCAAAATGGCTGGTGCAGACTTTGCGTGACAGCAAATTAGATGCACCTTTGTCATATCGTACTCGTTCAGGCTCTCATAGTACCTCCTTTGCATCAGATTGCTATGCTATGGCTGCATCTAGTCTCTGTGATGAGAATGAGCCTGTTTCTTTTGATGAAGCACAAAATTCAGAAAATTGGATGGCTGCTATGCAATCTGAATATAATGCTATAATGAAGAATGGTACATGGTCTTTATGTGACTTGCCTCCTGGCAAGAAGGCCATTGGCACTAAGTGGGTATACAAGCTGAAGCGTAAACCTGATGGTACAGTTGACAGGTATAAGGCTAGGCTTGTTGCAAAGGGTTATGCGCAGGAAAGAGGCATTGATTTTGATGAGACCTTTGCACCTACATGCCGTATGACTACTGTTCGGAGCATTTGTGCACTTGCAGCCCATCATGGTTGGAATGTACATCAGTTGGACATTAAAACAGCATTTCTGAATGGTGACTTGCATGAAGAAGTGTATGTTTTTCAGCCCCGTGGCTTTGTGCAGAAAGGGCATGAAAACCAGGTGTGCAGGTTAAAGAAGGCGTTATATGGTTTAAAGCAAGCACCACGTGCTTGGTATGAGAAAATACATGCCTATCTAATTGCACATGGTTTTGAGAACAGTCCAACTGAAAGCACCTTATATGTTAAGCGTGCTAATGATGTGCTTCTGATCATTGTTGTCTATGTAGACGACATGCTGCTCACTGGTCCTCTTGAGAAGCATATTGCTGATTTTAAGGCTGATTTGCATGCCTCCTTTGAGATGTCTGATTTGGGGCATTTGCATCACTATTTGGGCATTCAGTTTATGCACGTTGATGGTGGAATGGCTTTGTGTCAAACGAAATATATTGACACATTATTGCAGCGTTTTGGCCTTGAAGACTGTAAGCCTATTGCCACTCCTATGGAGACAGGTTTACGATTGAGTCTTCATGATGCTGGAGATGCATTTGATGCTGTTCTCTATCAGCAGGCTGTTGGATGCTTGATTTACTTATGCATTACTCGGCCAGATATTCAGTTTGCTGTCTCACAGATGAGCAGGTTCATGCATTGCCCAGGAGTCACGCATTGGAAAGCGGTTAAGCGCATCTTTCGCTACTTGAGTGGTACTCGTCTACTTGGGTTGTTTTATCCCAAGGGGGGATCACTACCGCCAGATTTGCATGCTTTTTCTGACTCAGATTGGGCTGGTTGCTATGACACTCGTGTGTCCACCAGTGGTTTTTGCTTCATGCTTGGTAGCTCATGTATATCTTGGTTGAGCAAGAAGCAGCCTACTGTGGCCACTTCCAGTTGTGAGGCTGAGTATAGGGCAGCTTTCACAGCGACTGTTGAGTGTGTGTGGCTCAGACGCCTTATGGCTGATTTGGGTGTTGGCCAGTCTTCTGCCACCACCATCTTCACTGACAGTCAGAGCGCATTGGCAGTTGCGAGGAACCCTGTGTTCCATGCTCGCACTAAGCACATTGAGGTGCATTATCACTATGTCAGGGAGAGGTTCTCTGCTGGGGAGATCAGCTTGGCATATGTGCCCACGCAGGAGAACATTGCAGACCTTTTCACGAAGGCTCTGCCTAGGGAGAAGTTTGAAGCTTTCCGCAAAGCTTTGGGCTTACTTCCTTTTGTGGAGTGATTTCCACATAGCTTGGCACTTCCTTATACATGAGTGCCAGCTCCTTGTTCACCGCATCACTCCCAGGGGGGATTTGTTGATATATTTAGGTAGTGATGTGTGTGAACACTCTAGGACTGCCGGGGCATTTTTTTCCCTCTTTAGGAGGTTTTTTTCCCCCGGCTTGTATATACGCCTATTGCCCTAATGGGCTACTTATCTTTGTACATTCTCTAGTAATACATTCAGTCTTGTGTGTTGTGCTCCAAGCTTCTTCTTCTTCCTTGTGCTGTTCGCGTGCTTCCGCAGACGTCTAACTCCAACAGAATGGGGTATCAAAAAGAGAAAATAGGCTAGTGGATAAGGCTTATCTCTTAGAAGTAAGAGGTTGTGGGTTCAAATCCGTACATGCTAAAAAATGAACCATGTAGGCTAACTATAGAAATAAGTAAGCTAACTAGGGAAATAAGTAAGCCCTTATTGCCACTCATATGTTAGAATTGTTTTGCGCATAGCCAACAGCTGCCAACGAAACCAAAGGGAACCAAAGTGAACCAAGAGAACCATGAGTGCCAGAGAATCCAGAGATGCCAAAGTTATGCCATGATTCTATGCAAGAGTGAACCAAGAGAACCATGAGTGGCAGAGAAGCCAAAGTTATGCCATAATTTTATGCCTTAGCTGACGCCTTGGAGTAAGTCGAAGGAGTAACTAAATGATAACCGAATTGATAGACAAACTTGATAACCGAACTCGAACTCAAACAGTGAACAGTGAGCACACTGAGAACAAGGGGTACAGTGGGTACAGTGAGCACAGTGAGCACAAGGGGTACAATGGGTATAGTGAGTATAGTGAGCACAAGGGGTACAGTGAGCACAGGGGGTATAGTGTGACAGTGAGCACAGGGGGTACAGTGTGACAGTGAGCACAATGGATAGTACCAAATTCAAAAAAAAATCAAAAAAACTAATCGACGAACCAAAACAAACGAACTTGATAAACAAAAACCTAGACCGAACAGTTGATATGGATACCAAATTGCGAATGGAACCGATTTTGTGAATCACAATCGGATGTTGAAACCACCTCCACAGACGTCTTGGCTCTAATACCATTGTTACCCTTCGAGTCCCACAGACACACGTACATAGAGGATAGTACAAAAATGAAATCACACAAAAGTATTTAGAGACTAGAAAGAGACAAGAGACTTGACACCAGAATGGGTACAATCTCCCCTTAGATACTCTAATGGACGAGTCTATCAGAGCATGTGTATTTATAGGTATTTCTTATTACATCCTGAATAGAAGATACATGAGAGTGACGCTTTGAAAAGCATGCTTTTTTTACAAAAATCCACTTTATTTACAAAACCGTAATCTATTATTTTTACACAAACTTCGCTTTCTAAAGCGATCTATTATTTTTACAAAAAATAACTAAAATACTATTTTCTAAATATTCTTCTAAATTTCTCCAAAAATATTTGAATAATTCCTCGCATGTTCACACCCTCATGAATCTTCACCTACTAAATCAAAACACAAATCATATTAAAACCCTCAAGATATTAAAATCCATATAACATTCCATTATTCCATAAAGTATATTAACATATTATGGTCTTTTCATAATTCTTAGAAAGGTTGGGACTATGGTCTATGAGTTTAAAGCTTCCTAAAGATTGTTTGCTTCACCCAATGTTTCATGTTAGTATACTAAAAATAAAACCAGCTATGCAAGATAATGTTGTATCTCTAGATACAATAGTCTAACCTATTCCACTACAAAGCACCCCTAATGAACCCGAGAAAATCCTATGTACTCAAGATAAAAATACAAGAAGTCATTTACATAGATAGTGCCTATTGAAATGGAAGGACAGGGGAGGAAAGAGCGATTTGGGAATGAGTGAGTTACACCAATAAAAGATTCCCCTCTTTTCAAACTTAAAGCTAGAAGAAGAGGCAAATCTTTGAGACCAATTCCATGATCGATAAAATTGATCATGGTACATGGGGGAATACTTCACATAAATTTTGAAGGTGAAAATGTTCTAAGAGGGGAAGATTGTTGCATAACTATGCTTGGGTTAGACCCTCAGTTGTTTGCATTAATCCTTGGTTTAAACCCTAATGGGAACCATTGGGTTATTTATTCAATTGAACTCTCATTTGAATGGTTTTTACCCTTAGGATTAATTATCATTGAGTCACGAGAGCCTTAAGGAGAAATTTCTCTCAAATGCCACCTCAATATGTATGTGAGAGGAAGATTTCAATTGGAATAGAAGCCATGCGCTAGCCTTTGGTAAGTGTCCTTATGAAGGACACTTGGGGAAATACTTGGAGGTGTCCTATGGCATGGAACCCCTTGGCCTAGAGGTACATATATGGGTAGATTTGGATGGATGGATACATACACTTACTCTCATTTGGTGCAAGCTATCATCTTGAAGTCTTATAACATGTCATTACATGGGTGACACTTGGTGATGCACGCTCACCCTCTCGTGTCACTTCATGGTGTAGTATTAACTTGCCTATGTTGGCATATCTTTGGAGAGAGCTATATAAAAAGGTATTAGGTTGGGAGGAGAGGTATCTCTCTTGTAGGTGGTGGTCGTAATTCCCTCTATCTTCACAATTTTAGTCTTAAAGCAACAAAAAAGGTGAGGCTACTAGCAACACCCTTTTGGATTTATTACATTGTTACTCTATCAATATTCCTAGCATCTAGATGAATATTACCAATACTTCAATTTGCTTATAATAACACAACACATACTAGTACTATACATGCACCTTTTGAAATTGTGCATGGTAGGAAACTTTCCATTCCCATGTCAACGACCCAAACTGATATTCATATGGCTTCTATGGCCAAAGATCAAATTTCTATACTTAAGGAGTTCATGATCCTATTAAAAAGACTCAAGAACGTTAGACACATGATGCTAATAAGGAAAAGTAGAAAATAATTTAATGAAAATGATTTGATATGGTTGCATATTATTAAGAGATCACAATGACATTACACACCATCCTAAATACCACGATATTATGGACCATTTAGAATTGTTCAAAAGATTAATGAAATTTGTTTTAGATTAGATACACCATGTAATTGCAATATTTGTTTTTTTTTTAATATTCAAGAAAATCAAAGACTCGTCCCATTGCTACTTTTGTAAATAAAACTAAGAATCACCATAAAAGAGAGAAAATTTTGTATTATGGGACTTCTTTTTTTAATTTCCACCTTCATTGTAACCTGTATTTTTGGATGTAATGAAAATCATAAATACATCCCATTTAGATATTGTTTCTATTGTCTATACAGTCTTTTTGTTTTTGTGTGTTTCAAAGTTTGCATTGTCCTTGCACACATATTTCTCCAAGATCCTACAACATGCTTTCTTTGACATTAAGAGAAAAAATTATCCAAGGTGCAAATGGTAATTGAATTATACATATGTCACAAGACCTAAAGAGGATAAACATCCTATCCTACATTATATTTAGAATTCACTTAAATTTCTGTAGACTTATCCATTGGGAGAATTCTATATCTCTCATGCTATTGAAAATATTTAATATGTTAGAAACATGTTTGATTGCTTTCAAGAAATACACCTACACCCTACCTCAAGAAATGGGCTTGCACTTTAGTATTGGGCCTTTTCTTTACAATATGAATGAGATTGCACACCTCTGAGGAAGCCTTCCACATGAGATTTTTCATAATATTTTTAGAGATCTATGGTCAGATCACCTCTTGCCTCACGGTAAGAATGATTGCATGTGAGGTTTAGCTAGCCATGCAAAGAAAGGAAGGAGGGACCAAAGTAGTCAAACACAATAAACTCTTGGATGAATTGGTCAAATCCATACAGTGCTCTAAGATTTCAATTTCAAGGCATGAGAAGCTCATTGCCACCTTGAAACAAATCTAAAGATACCAATATCCTTTTGTCAAGGACCATAGAAAGTAGGAGGGAAAGGTGTTAGTTGATGGATCAAATGAAGATCAAAGAGAAAAGGAGATATGGGAAGGGAGTGATGGGTGAGTAAAAAAAGTCAAAACATGATCTAGTATTGAACATTTAGCACTAAGGCAATCCAGGCTACAACCACAGAATTTTTTTCATTCAGGCAACTAATTTCTTCATACTTAGGGGGGTTAAATCCATTTATACATACAATCTTTGGAATGTAAACCCTATTTTTGTGTAGGACAAGGAGTCTTTAAGCCTACTCGGTGCTAGGATTAAATTTTTAGAAAAGTCCTCTTTTGAATAACCCAAAATATTATTTTGGGGATTTCCACATGCCATTGAATGGTGTTACTCTAATTTGACAATGTGATGCATGTCACACACACCACTCGATGCCGATGACCTACTTAACTGAGCATGGATATACAGTTGTTTTGACCATATATCATGGATGCAATTTTTTTAAGAACCATCAAAATTTAATCTAAAAACACAAAATATGAGTGCTGATCTCACAAAAATTCTTCAAATATGAAAGGATAGGGAAGCCCGTCAACCTGAATAGTGAATGGCTACATCTTTCATGTCCATGCCCTGTCTGAATGTAAAGTTTTTTTTTTCAGAGTACAAGGAAATTTGAAATGTCCAGCCGGGCAGGAATCAAACCCAAGCATTTTGCCCCACAGCGTTCGACGCAAACCGCTACACCACATCCGTTTGGACACTCTCAATGTAAAATTGTAAAGCCATGCACACATGGAAAAAATACTCTCACATGTGAACGTGGGTTCCTTGGCTGTTTGGAATTTTCCATCCTCTAACTCCACCCTCGTAGGCATTGGTGATTGGCTAGATCGTCCATGTCCATGCCTTGTCTGTACGTACAGGCATCTGCTACATGCAAACTCCAATCAAATGTGAACTCCTGTACGAAAAACAAGAAAGCGAACTCCTAGTGATGTGTCTGGAAATCGCTTGAGCGTCTGGAGATGCATGATTGAATGACCCACGACCAACCAAGCTTTGTTCTGTACGCAAGGGCGTCTGTGCACCCTCTTTGTGTTGCTGCAGGCCGATTCTAACATGACCGTCGGAGACTCTTCCCCCACTGAGCTGAATTACATCGCTCAGTACCACCATCACAGTATCCTCGAGCATCAGGCTTCGTCGGTTATCTCAAAGCGGATCAGAGCTTCTGTAGACGTGGTAAGCTTCTGTTTTCCGCGTTTAGCGCCATATGCATGTACGAAAACCAGCTCGGAATGTAAGAGGGGAAGGAGGATGAAGATTCTCCATCCTGCTGAGGAAGGACATCTTTCGCTGTATAAATCTACTCATGTGAGCGTTTGTGTATGCGTTGCCCATTGGCATAGAGATGAGGAGGATTACTTTTATGGCGGTCCGTTTCTTTGCGAAACCTTGCAGATTCAGATCGCCAGTAAGGGACTTGTGGAACGGGTCTATTTGGCGTGTTTTTTATTCGAACGATGCACACGATCGTTGGAGAGATGAAACCTGATAAAGTTTGTTCGATTATCGTAAATAGGTATGGTCCATTATCAGGAGATTTGATGAGCCTCAGAAATACAAGACCTTCGTGAAAAGCTGCACTATGCGTGGTGAACTGCAGCCTGGGTGTGTGCGTGAAGTCTGTATCATTTCGGGTTTGCCAGCAACCACTAGCATAGAGGAATTAGAAGAACTGGATGATGAGCAGCACATCATGCGCTACAGGCTACTTGGAGGTGATCATCGCTTGAATGTAAGTAATACTTTTCTCACATGAGCAGTTTCAGCATTCCATGAGGCGGGCAAATGAGCTTTAGCTGTAAAGGCACTGCATTTGTAGCAGCTAGCAACAAGGGGCCACCACATCCTCCGGGTTGACTAGTTCCTTGCCCCTTGTCTCGCTCGGTTAGAGAGCAATATCTTCTTCGGCGAACAATCATGGAACCGTTATTGTCTTTCCATTTTTCGCTTGATCTCACATGTTTTGACCAAATCCGTTCCAATTTGTTTCTGTTTCTAATTTGTACATTGGTACTGTCTAGAACTACAAGTCTGTGGTGACATTACATGCTGAAACGATTGACGGGAAGCCTGGAACGTTGATTATAGAGTCTTTCATAACAGATGTTCCAGGTGGCAACACAAAGGATGATACTAAGTTTTTTGTGGAGACGCTTGTGAAATGTAACATGAAGGCCCTTGCAGAAGTGTGTGAGAAGACTTCTCTGTAGTCATATTCTTTGGGAGGGATATGTGCTGGCCAATATGTCATGCCTCTGTGGAGAGAGATCAAAGTGATGAATCCTTTTAGTATCTGCAGCAAAGGCAGAGCTTTTAATGTAACTGGATGGCATTAAGCCCTATTCACCTTCGTATATATGTCATTACAGCTAGACATCAACATACTCTAAGTTAGCTAATTTATTAGCCCAGAGACCAGATCAAGTATTCAATCACGTTATATGTGCTTGTGTCATAATTGTAGTTTATTCTACTGTAAAGAGATGCTTCCATGGTTTAGTCCTCTCCCCATATTTGGACAGGAATTATAGCTTAAAAATTTTCTCTTTTACAATACACTACATACACTAATAATATTTAGAACTAGAAAGATCTGGACGTAGTGAATATTGAAACCATTCACTGTCACAGAAGATTATATCAAGGTCTGTTGAGATATTTCTGATATGTAGTACGAGGGCTCTTTGGATATTATTTTTGGTTGTGTGATGATTTTGGACACAGAAGTTTATATCAAGATCTGTTGAGATATTTATGATATATAATACAAGGGCTCTTTGGATATTATTTTTGTTTGTGTGATGATTTTGGTTTATTTTGTACCCTTTGTCATGATTTTGGTTTATTTACTTCCAACAGATTATGATATGTTTCACTGCCTCCCCCTTGCTACCTTCTAAATTTCCATTTCAGAATCTGATTTATATACGCACAAGTTTTAGGAACCCTGACAACATAAAGATACTCTTTGACATCTTATTTTAAGACTCTTCAGATGTGCTAGATGATGATAACAAGCTCGGTGAGAGACTTTCCCTTTCAGCTTCTATTCCATCGGCTAGTGATGCTCAGAACTACAAAGTTTTGAAGATGTTATACCCTGAAATCATTTATTGATAAGCCTGATTATCATGAATAAATAGAATTTCATATTGAATGTTCAAGATGTGGACATAAAAGATGATACTCTTTTATTGAGGCACGTTTGAGATGGTGGTTGACTGTTGTAAAGATTTCTGTCAGATGTTTTAGATCTGGACATGAAAGATGGAGTCCTATAAGTAGCTTCTGAACAGTAGATACATGGTCTTTTACGTTAGATGCTAGATAAAGGATATCACCAACCTTTATTAAAGCACCTCTAAAACTCTTCAGATATGTGCCAGAAGGTATATTCTTAATCACAATGTTTAGATGTAATCAATGTTGTGGAACACATGATGCTCCATTGTGATGTAATCCTGTAATCAGCATCAAGATGTAGTAACATAATCACAGTGATAATGCACCATTGGGAAAACCTTTTCACTATCACGTGACATTATCAACGGATATCAATAAACAGAATGGGTTTCCATCTGAGATGACTTTGAGAACATAAGCAGGTAACTTATGATAAAGAGACTGGATCGAACTTAGCCCCCCAGTTGGCCTATAGAGAAGGATTGTGCAGTAGATTCATATATATTTGAAAAAACTGATCCCATCTCGTAAAATGAATAAATGTACAAGAAATCCCAAAGGTGTTATAAGGCCTCCTAAAGCCTCTAAAGAATAGTGTGGATGACGATTTCCGTTTTGGATTGTATTTCATGTGGAAGGAATGGGCTTGCTGAGAGCAGTTGCCCATGACACACCAGTGAATGAATATTGCTATCGAACATGACTATTTTACAGAAAATCACAGTATTTTTTGATTACCAAAGGAATGAAAAATTCCAGAAACTTAGCTGGCTAGCAATCCATGTGTTTGCAGTGTTAATGACTGAGTAAAGCCCAAAATTTAACATTCTTGCCAGTGAAATACTTGGATGCAGAGGGTGCAATCTTCATCGTAAATATGACCACCATCTCCTTATTTTCTTGCAATCCTAGAAGAGGTGTCACAAGGTTTCTCTTTGTTCTCCACATCTCATGCATGGAAATCGCACCATGGAATGTATTCCCAAGAATTTGCCTGTCCTGAGACCTCCTATTAGTACTCTTCAAAGGAAAATATGGTGGTGTAATGGCAAGTGTGACTTCCATACATTTGAACATCTCTGAAGACACCATGTGGTACGATGGGGAAACCTCATCTTGAATTACATACTTCTCCAATGCCAATTTCACATTTAAAGCTCGATAATATTTTGCTGGGCATCCATCAAATCAACTCCTAAGTTTTGTGCATTTCCCGACCTTGTGATACATTATTTTGGCAATCCGTAGTAAGCAAGGGAACGTCACTATATTGCTCAGAAAGCCAAAGCCACGATCCCTTATGAGAAGCGCCTTAATTGTATCTGCTTTCTGCAAAAGGGATCCAACATCTTGTCATTGAAGCATTGACGCACTATTGTAATCCCTTTTAATGTGAGTACCAAGCATTGGAACCGAGCTGTAATGCCAAGGGATTATCATGCAGTCCAG
Organism: Ceratopteris richardii; assembly: GCA_020310875.1. Classification (NCBI taxonomy): domain Eukaryota; kingdom Viridiplantae; phylum Streptophyta; class Polypodiopsida; order Polypodiales; family Pteridaceae; genus Ceratopteris; species Ceratopteris richardii. The sequence continues at coordinate 7,145,620 of CM035437.1, read as the reverse complement.
AGTAGAAGCAAGACTCCAATGCCATTAAATTGTGTGTTTCTGAATTCTGAGCATCCCAAGATAGTTGGGTGGGCTATTCGTTACATGATTCTATGAGAATTGTTGCAATAAGCAAGAAGAAGAAGGTTGCATCAGAGAGAATTTTTGTCCAAGCATCACTTTCCCAGTTCCTCTTATAATGAACTCACATGTCATTCAAAATGCAAGTTAGAGGACCCACCCAAGGTAGTGAGGTGTTGAAATGTTTGGCAATGAAAGTACACCTTTGAGCATCACACTGTGTTAAGAAGTCTAAAATGCCAAGACACTTGTTGGCTCGAGTAGGAAACGCCCAGGAGCAAGGAATTCCTAACCTTGAAGTTCTCTTTTGTCAAAGGAATGTGCTTCATGCCATAATCGTGTAATGGTGCACTTCATCCAATCGAGTAGAATCACAAAGACTGATGTAGGGCTACATAATGGATTGTGTGAGTAGAATCGAACATGATGTAGGGCTACATAATAGATTGTGTAACCCTCACTCAGAAATTGCCAATCTCTTGATCTCCATCTAGAAATGTTCTGAAGCACATGATGCAAAACCCTCCTTGTAAAAGCCCAAGATGTGACATATACTTCGATTGGGTACCAAAGCTGTCTGTACCTTTCCTTGTCAGGACTCTTTGTGCTTCCTAATGCAAACTGCCAAAGTCCTGAGGAGTCAAAGTCCACTAACTTAAATTTAATCTTGCTCATTCTCGATCCAGAGGCGTTTAAGACCCTCAGACTTGGTTAAGCGCATTTTAAAATCGTCCTGGAGGCTTTTAAAATTAACATTGTATCATTTGGAAACCTTGCACTTAATGAAGTATTTTCTCCAACTTTGATTCCTCAAATAGCACCACAACTTCATAATCAAGGAGACGATAATGCAGATGAGTCACAATGGTGGACAACTGAGGACTTAAAGAACAACCTTGTCTAAATCGTTGTTGAACTTGAATCAGATTGGACAAGAACCCATTAACAACAATATATGGGCAAACTTTCTTCATTGGGGAGAAATATTACTGCACTAGCTCCCCAAAACCAAGTTTCCACATGATTTCCGTGATAAGATCCCAGAACACTATATCGTAAGCCTCAATGAAGTCCACTTGCGTGCACATGGAGTTAAGCCTTTTTTTTGAACGACATATTTTGAAGCAAGTTGAACTATAATAATATTGTCGAATATAGACCAGCCATAAGGAACAGATATTGTTAAGGATGAATAATAAAAGACAACTATTGTTTCAGATGAAGAGCAATCATCTTTGTGAATATTTTGCAAGGGATTCATAGTAGTGCGCAATAGGATGTCAATCTCAAAGCGATTGAGGATCTTCAATCTTGTATGTATGTATGTATGTATGTATGTATGTATGTATGTATGTATGTATGTATGTATGTATGTATGTATGTATGTATGTATGTATGTATGTATGTATGTATGTATGTATGTATGCATGCATGTATGTATGTATGTATGTACAAAAATATGTATGTATACACACATATGTAGATACGCATACACATATACCACAATCACATATACATACATATATGTATAACAAACACATACTCATACACAATCACATACACATGCATATTCATATCCATGTATGTATGCATATATGTGTGTGTATGTATATGTATATGTGTATATATGTATGTGTGTGTATGTGTGTCTGTATATATGCTATATGTACTTGTTGGCATGTATGTATGTATGCACAAATGTATGCATGTGTGTATGTGTATGTATGTATGTATGTATGTATGTATGTATGTATGTATGTATGTATGTATGTATGTATGTATGTCTGTATATATGCTATATGTACTTGTTGGCATGTATGTATGTATGCACAAATGTATGCATGTGTGTATGTGTATGTATGTATGTATGTATGTATGTATGTATGTATGTATGTATGTATGTATGTATGTATGCATGTATGTATGTATGTATGTATGCATGCATGCATGCATGCATGCATGCATGCATGCATGCATGTATGTATGTATGTATGTATGTATGTATGTATGTATGTATGTATGTATGTATGTATGTATGTATGTATGTATGTGTGTGTGTGTGTGTGTATGTGTGTGTGTGTATGTATGTATGTATGTGTGAATGTCCAAACGAGCCTCTGGAAGGTATTCCTAGTTCCTACAGAGAAATTGCATAGAATTTTTTACCTACAAAAAAGTATCCAAAATTGATGATCTTGGTGTTCTTATAAAGCTTAGAGTATAAGCTTCAAGGTCCATCAAAAACGTGAAAATCCAACACTCAAGCGAGAAATAATGCCAGTGCCTCGTTGAAGTAGAGAGTGTAGCCATAGGCTCGAGTGAAATGAAGAAAATGAAATCTTGCCATAGAGGTGACTTTGAGGCTTTGGAAAGCAAGGTTTTTGAGATCCAAAATTTGGAGAAATCGTGCAATAGAGAATATGAACATATAATTCTTTTGAAAATTGGCCATGGTTATCTCCTCCATCTCCTTGCTCAAAAATTGGAAAAACAACTCAAGGTTTTACCTTCCTTCATCAAGATTCATGAACATTTGTGGGCTTCTCCTTCTCCCTCTTTTTTGACAGCTTCACGAGCGGCAATTTATCCCATATACACATTCTTAGGGGTCAAAATTCCCTTCACATAGAGGGCTAGTTTGAAGGTTGCTCCCATCCAAGAGAGGGGATGGAAGGAAAAGGAGTGAGTGCCTCTTCGACAATGACTCTCGCATGGTCGTCACTCTATTCTGGCTCATTGCCTGTGTGTGACATCACCAATAGTGCTCCTCGTGTATGGCCATCATCCTATTGTGGCCTTGCTTGGATACCAATGTCGTAATGATTCTCGATGAAAACCCCTACATTTGGTGAACTAGCCAAAAATAGAATCTTCTCCAAGAATGACACCAAGCTTGGCGGTGCAAAATACTTGGATGATCTATTTGACTAGTTACAAGAAGTTAAGTATTTTACTAAGCTTGAGTTGAGATCTGGCTATCATTAGATATGCATAGAAGCAGCAGATATACCTAAGACTACTGTTAGGACCACGTACGGCCATTATGAGTTTTTGGTGATGCCCGGTGGTCTCACTAATGCTCAAACCACGTTCATGACACTCATGAACAATGTTCTGAGGCCTTATCTAGGAAAGTTTATAGTTGACCTTTTGGATGATATACTCATCTACAGTAAGTCGGATGAAGACCATTTGGAACATTTACGGTTAGCTTTCCAAGTGTTATGAGAAAATTCCCTCTTTGCTAAAGAGACAAAGTGTGAATTTTTTAAACAAGAGGTTCGATATCTTGGCCATATCATCTCCAAGCATGGAATCCAAACGGATCCTGCGAAGGTGGGAGCTATTATGGAGCTATTATGGAGTGGCTGCATCCTACAAACCTAGAAGAATTACAAGTCTTCCTAGGTTTATTCGGAGTTTATTGATGATTCATCAAGAATTATACCAAGATTGTTGTTCTGATGATAGATCAACTTAAAGGGAAAGGGGAATCTTTTCATTGGGGAGATGAACAAAGAAGATGGAAAGATTAAACGTAGCAATTGCTATAGCTCCATTGTTACAAATAGCAAACCCCAATCAACAATTTGTAGTTGAGACTTATGCGAGTGATTATGCAATAGGAGCGGTTCTAATTCAAGATGGTCAACCAGTATCTTTTGAGACTAGTAAGAAGTTAGAATCCACTCAGAGGAATTACTTTGTCTATGAGAAGGAGTTGTACACAATTATCCATGCTTTAACGAAGTGGCTTCATTATTTGTATGGTGCCAAAGTTACGATAGTGTTTGATCAAGAGAGTATTAAATGGTTCTCTAATCAAATAGATCTTAAAGGCCGTAACGATGGGCAGAGACCCTTCAAGAGTTTGATTATGAGCTTAGGTATAGGATGGGACAGTTTAATATAGTGGCTGACTCTCTTAACTGTTGGAGTTAGACGTCTGCGGAAGCACGCGAACAGCACAAGGAAGAAGAAGAAGCTTGGAGCACAACACACAAGACTGAATGTATTACTAGAGAATGTACAAAGATTAGTAGCCCATTAGGGCAATAGGCGTATATACAAGCCGGGGGAAAAAAACCTCCTAAAGAGGGAAAAAAGTGCCCCGGCAGTCCTAGAGTGTTCACACACATCACTACCTAAATATATCAACAAATCCCCCCTGGGAGTGATGCGGTGAACAAGGAGCTGGCACTCATGTATAAGGAAGTGCCAAGCTATGTGGAAATCACTCCACAAAAGGAAGTAAGCCCAAAGCTTTGCGGAAAGCTTCAAACTTCTCCCTAGGCAGAGCCTTCGTGAAAAGGTCTGCAATGTTCTCCTGCGTGGGCACATATGCCAAGCTGATCTCCCCAGCAGAGAACCTCTCCCTGACATAGTGATAATGCACCTCAATGTGCTTAGTGCGAGCATGGAACACAGGGTTCCTTGCAACTGCCAATGCGCTCTGACTGTCAGTGAAGATGGTGGTGGCAGAAGACTGGCCAATACCCAAATCAGCCATAAGGCGTCTGAGCCACACACACTCAACAGTCGCTGTGAAAGCTGCCCTATACTCAGCCTCACAACTGGAAGTGGCCACAGTAGGCTGCTTCTTGCTCAACCAAGATATACATGAGCTACCAAGCATGAAGCAAAAACCACTGGTGGACACACGAGTGTCATAGCAACCAGCCCAATCTGAGTCAGAAAAAGCATGCAAATCTGGCAGTAGTGATCCCCCCTTGGGATAAAACAACCCAAGTAGCCGAGTACCACTCAAGTAGCGAAAGATGCGCTTAACCGCTTTCCAATGCGTGACTCCTGGGCAATGCATGAACCTGCTCATCTGTGAGACAGCAAACTGAATATCTGGCCGAGTAATGCATAAGTAAATCAAGCATCCAACAGCCTGCTGATAGAGAACAGCATCAAATGCATCTCCAGCATCATGAAGACTCAATCGTAAACCTGTCTCCATAGGAGTGGCAATAGGCTTACAGTCTTCAAGGCCAAAACGCTGCAATAATGTGTCAATATATTTCGTTTGACACAAAGCCATTCCACCATCAACGTGCATAAACTGAATGCCCAAATAGTGATGCAAATGCCCCAAATCAGACATCTCAAAGGAGGCATGCAAATCAGCCTTAAAATCAGCAATATGTGTCTCAATAGGACCAGTGAGCAGCATGTCATCAACATAGACAACAATGATAAGAAGCAAATCATTAGCACGCTTAACATATAAGGTGCTTTCAGTTGGACTGTTCTCAAAACCATGTGCAATCAGATAGGCATGTATCTTCTCATACCAAGCACGTGGTGCTTGCTTTAAACCATATAACGCCTTCTTTAACCTGCACACCTGGTTTTCATGCCCTTTCTGCACAAAGCCACGGGGCTGAAAAACATACACTTCTTCATGCAAGTCACCATTCAGAAATGCTGTTTTAATGTCCAACTGATGTACATTCCAACCATGATGGGCTGCAAGTGCACAAATGCTCCGAACAGTAGTCATACGGCATGTAGGTGCAAAGGTCTCATCAAAATCAATGCCTCTTTCCTGCGCATAACCCTTTGCAACAAGCCTAGCCTTATACCTGTCAACTGTACCATCAGGTTTACGCTTTAGCTTGTATACCCACTTAGTGTCAATGGCCTTCTTGCCAGGAGGCAAGTCACATAAAGACCATGTACCATTCTTCATTATAGCATCATATTCAGATTGCATAGCAGCCATCCAATTTTTTGAATTTTGTGCTTCATCAAAAGAAAAAGGCTCATTCTCATCACAGAGACTAGATGCAGCCATAGCATAGCAATCTGATGCAAAGGAGGCACTATGAGAGCCTGAACGAGTACGATATGACAAAGGTGCATCTAATTTGCTGTCACGCAAAGTCTGCACCAGCCATTTTGGCATAGTTTTTGCCTGCTCAATATCAGCTCTCTCATCAACAAGTGCATCATGTAAATCTGCATCAGAAATGGAATGATCTGCATCATCATATGAAACCTGCAAAGGCTTAGAAGTTGCCTCATTAGGACCAGCACTAGCCTGTCCACTTGTAAAAAGAGGCATCAAAGTATCATACATGTCTTTGGAGCTAACAGATGTCTCCTTAGTACATGAAAGCAATGGCTGAATAGCATCTTCCACAAAGACAACATCACGGCTAACCAGAATGCGTTTAGTCTGTGGATGATACAGACGATAGCCTTTACTTTCAGAACTGTACCCAACAAAAATACATTTTACTGTCTTATCATCCAATTTTCTGTGATGTTGTTCAGGCACTAATGCATATGCCAAACAACCAAAAACACGCAGATGAGCAACAGATGGCTTGCGGTCATGCCAAGCCTCATATGGAGTGATAGACTGCAATGCTTTAGTGGGACACCTGTTCAGTACATATGTTGCACACATGACAGCCTCAAGCCAGAAACTATGTGGTAAAGCCTGACTTTTGACCATGCACCTCGCCATCTCCATGAGTGACCTGTTCTTTCGTTCAGCAACTCCATTCTGTTGAGGTGTATACGGCACTGTACACTGGTGTTTTATCCCACGTTCAGCCAGAAATGCATTAAAATCTGAAGACATATATTCCCCCCCTCGATCAGAACGGAGGGTGCCCATTTTACATGCTGACAGATTTTCAGCCAAAACCAAAAACTGTTTGAAGCACATGAACACTTCGGACTTTGCTTTGAGTGGATATACCCATGCATGCCTGGAAAAATCATCAATGAAAGTCACGAAGTAAAGGTAATTTCCAAAAGAGGGTGTCTGCATAGGACCACAGACATCACTATGTACAAGCTGTAATTTCTGCGTAGCCCGAACTGAACCATCTTTTGGAAAGGAAGAACGCTGCATTTTGCCCAAAATACAGCCTTCACAAACATGTTTTCCAGGTGCCTCAAGTTTGGGCAAAGAGGACACCATTTCAGATTTCTGCAGGCGTAACAAACTAGCAAAATTCAGATGACCAAAGCGTGCATGCCAAAGCTTTGCATCTGACATAGCCTGAGAATCATGAACTGCACATGCCGAATCATTCACAGATCTTTCATAGTCTATGAGCTTATACAGCCCACGACATAAAATGCCAGAAGCAATAATCACATCGCCATTTGAGAGATCATGGACTGTACACCTGTCATCAACAAATTTCACAACCAAGCCAATCTTGGCTAATGCAGAAACTGATAACAGATTCTTTTTGATCCCTGGCACAAATAAAGCATCTGACAAAGTGAAAGAACTACCATCAGTAGTAGTCAGAATGATCTTACCAACTCCCATAACAGGATAAGATGAGTTATTGGCGCATGTGACAGTATTCCCTGTAGGAGCAGGCTCAAGTGAAGAGAAGAAACTGCGCTGCGAGGTAATATGTTTGGTCGCCCCACTGTCAAAGTACCAAACATCTGAGTCTACTGCAGACATGCACTGATCATGAGAAGATGGGTCAAAACTGCAGACAGTAGTAAACGCCCATTCTTCTTCCTGCACAAGATTTGCAGACTCTGTTTTTGGTGTAGAGGCCTCTGCAACAACCATTCCAGCCTCTTTCTTCTTTGCCTCTTTAGCAGCCAGTTTTGGACAGTTCTTTATAATATGATCATTTCCTTTACAGTACTTGCAGAACAATTTCTGCTTTTCTGATTTCTTTTCATCTTTATCCTGGTTCTTCGATTGTGCAGCATTTGCAGATTTCTGCTTACTAGTAGAAGAGCTCCATTTTCCTTTGCCCTTCTGACTAGCCAGGAAAGCTTGATCTGCAACACGCATAATGGACCTGTTCTGCCTGGACTGATCTTCCTGCAACAGAACAGAGACTAATTCCTCAAATGACAAGGCATTCGGATTGCCTTTCATCATCAACCGAAGAGTAGAGGCAAAACTCTGATATGAATCAGGAAGACCATTCAGAACGGTCTGCACAAGTGAGCTATCTGGTATAACCTCATCAGCAGAAATCAATTGTTCCTTCAGGTCTTTGATCTTTGTAAGAAAACTGTCCATAGAATCACCTTCATTCATGTGCTCACTCTCCAACTGTTTTCGGAGGTAAGCAACACGAGCCTCATTCCTAGCCTGGTACAAAGTGGTAAGTGTATCCCAAGCATCCTTTGCTGTTCTGCAAGAGCGAATGTGAGGAATAATGGCACGTTTGACAAACAAAGCTATCAATGCATGTGCCTGGGCATCTCTGCCATCCCAACGAATCTGCTCTACAGTAGGTGCAACAGAAACAGCAGCACGAACAGGAATCTGCGGAATATCATCTTCGACACCATCTTCATCAGCTCCAACACCTGTATTTGCAGTACCTGTCGTTACAGGTGTAACAGGACGTCTTTCAACACCCTGCACAATGTTCCACAATCCTTTTGCAACCAGTACATGTCGCATCATATAAGCCCATAATGGGTAGTTGGTACCATCCAACTTATCCTCAACAGCCAACATACGGAATACATCACTGCTTTCAGCCATGGCCGGTGGCTAAAATACCTTGATGCAGAAAATTGACTGTATCTAAAAAAGTTGAACGGAACTGCCCAAACGAGTTCTGCTAGACCTGTAGCAGACTTCGAGACGCTTAAACTGGCGAACAGAAACTGGTATATACCTTTGGCACAAAAGGACGAAATAGCCTGCACAAGCGCTGCGATAGTGCGTTCGGAGGCCGAAACGAGCTCAGATCGCGATTTTGGCACCACAGAGCAAAGCCGTTTTGATCTCGGAAACACCCTGAGTATGCTCACCAAATTTCGTGCGAATCTGAGACTGCAAACGGAGGAGTGTCGACGGCGCCCTAGAAGAAGCGACGACCTGCTCTGATACCAATTGTTGGAGTTAGACGTCTGCGGAAGCACGCGAACAGCACAAGGAAGAAGAAGAAGCTTGGAGCACAACACACAAGACTGAATGTATTACTAGAGAATGTACAAAGATTAGTAGCCCATTAGGGCAATAGGCGTATATACAAGCCGGGGGAAAAAAACCTCCTAAAGAGGGAAAAAAGTGCCCCAGCAGTCCTAGAGTGTTCACACACATCACTACCTAAATATATCAACATTAACTTCATGCATATGCTCAACGGACTTAGTTTTACTCAGACCACCTGTGAGATACTTGAGTCCAAATTTAGAGGGAAATGTAGACTTGATCATGCATATTCAAAGATTGGGAGGCCATAGAGAAAGAGGATTATGCAGTACAGGTTTCCAATGAGGATGAAGTATTGATGGGTATTCAAGAAGGATTCAAGTGGAAGAACTACAGTATCGATGATGGATATCTATTATATCAGGGTAAGGTGTGTGTCCTTAGAGACTTTGAGATGAGATGGCACATTCTATATGAGTGTCATGACACACCTAGTGCAGGATACCCAAGAATTAACAAGACTTATAATCTTGTTAAGAGGCAGTTTTACTAGCTTGGGCTTCACAAGGACGTACAAGAGTATGTGCACTAAATGTCAGGTCAATAAAGTTGAAAGGATAAGGATTGGAGGATTGCTCCATCCGTTGGATATTCCCAATGGGAAGTGGGAGAGTATATCCATGGACTTCATAGTAGAATTACCTAAGACACAGAGAGAGTACAACTCGGGATGGGTAATTGTGGATAGATCAACCAAAATGGCTAGGTTCATTCCAAGACGTACCATAGTGAAGACACCTGAGTTGGCCAAATTATTTGTAGAGAACTTATACTGAGTATATGGTCTTCCTTTACATTGTTTCTAATCGGATAGGAAATTTACAAGCCATTTTTGGAGAGTGGTCGTCAAGCAGTTGGATACTAAACTTAGTATGAGTACAGCTGAGCATCCACAATCACATGGGAAAATAGAAAGGGTTAACCAAATCCTAGAGGATATGCTACGAGCATATGTATATGAAATGAAAACTAATTGGGAAGAGTAATTAGCTATAGTGGAGTTTGCATATAATAGTGCCAAGCAGTCTTCCATAGGGCATAGTCCATTTATGCTTATGTATGGTTTTTAGCCAAGAGCTCCTTATGCAGTTGGCTTACAGTATGAGAGAGTTCAAGCCGCAAAGGATTTCTTGGAAGAGATGAACAATATGCTTAGGCTTGCTAAAGACAACATTAGGAGAGCTCAAGACCCAGCTAGAGCCTATGCTGACCCTCAAAGGAGAGACATCAAGTTTGAGGTAGGAGAGCAAGTCCATTCCCAATATTTAAAGAGAATGGGTCGATTTACTAGCTCCAACTTCGAGACAATAGTCAAAATCACCCTATCTTTCATGTTAGTAGGTTAAAAAAGAAATTAGGTGAATCTAACAACCTGAGGTCATAGAGACTATTTCTGTTCAATCTGTTCCACATGAGCCTGAAAGCATGCTACATACTCGAGAAACACGGATGAGGAGTCATCTACATAAAGAGTACCTAGTTAAATGGAAAGATAGTTCAGAAGATAGTGCTACTTAGGAGTGGGATAGTACCCTTCAAAGATGGTTTCCCACCTTTATGAAGATTGTCTAAGAGTCTTCTTAAGGGGAAGATATGGGGGAACACTATGGAGAGATGACCATGTACACCAAGTACATGGGGTTCGGTGGGAACAACTCATATATATGTTCTTGCTCTGACTCATTTAAGCCTTCCATGACCAAGTTTGAGGACAAACCTGAACTTAAGGAGAAGGAAATGTTATAACACCGTTAGGTGTGAACCACCTCTATTTGAGGGTGGAGGGTGTAAGGCCACTTGACACTCATGCACCGATTGCATGGAGTAAGAGAAAGTAGAGGAATAGCTATATATGGAGTTGTGTGGTTGGGAGGAGAACTACTGCAATCTCTCATCTTATCATATTTGAGTCTTTTGCATCGCCAAGCTTTGTGTCATTCTCGGAGAAGATTCTATTTTTGGCTAGTTCACCAAAAGTAGGGGGAACCGCTACGATAGAATGATACTCATTCACGCGTTGAGGTTAGTAGATTCTTGGTTGAAAAATAGGAAAGCGTCCAATACTCTCAAAGTGTGCTTCTTTTCGTCTTTCAAAGAATATGATAAATGCATGCCAATCGCGATTCATGTTGAAAGGATTGGGTGAAGGTCATCATCAAGGAGATGATGAATGATATGAATCGTTTTGTGAGGGATGATCTAAGCAATGATGTATTCCTCTGCCATCTATTGATTGATATTAGCCATGTTAAAATAAAATACCATTAACGCCAAAAACTTTTACATTAGTGATGATGGCAAATTTTGCTAGTCGTGGTGAGTGTGCTTCTCTCTCTCTCTCTCTCTCTATGATGCAGAGCTTTCTCTGTCGATCCTCTGTAATAACTTTTGAGGAGCCCAATCAAAGAAGTTCTTCTTCCTTGATATGGTTTGGTCTCTTAGATAACAAAATCTGTGTGTGTGTGTGTGTGCAATCTGCTTTCTTCTCCTCTATGGGGTGTAAGTCATAACATAAAGTAGAGACTCAATTCTGAGGCACACCAAAGAGCGCATCATATGGGAATAGATGTCCTTATTCTTGCAAAATGAAGAGGCACTTGAAGGCAACCATGACATCAGGAAAATCACAAGTGCAGTGGTGTCATCAGGCCATCATGGATCCCATACCGCTCATAGCCAAGCCAACAGAAAGCTCATCAATGTGAACAAAAATGGTCTCCAAAAATGGAGACAAGCGATTACAATATCAAAAAATACTAGCACTATGTGAAAAAGGAAGTCAAGAGTGTTTATAAACACTCCCAAACACTTGAGATACACTAACAACTCCACATAAACGCACTAATCGAGAGGGGTTAACAGAAACCATAGCTGAAGGGGAAGGTGGGGAGTAATTGGGAGAAGAGGGAAGAGGGTGAGAGTGGGATACTCCCACCGAAGGATTAGGTGATGAGGGGCATACCGGAGGATTAGGAGGTAAGGGAACCCGAGAAGGTGAAGGGGGAGGTGTTACTAAGTGTGCAGTGTGAGTATCTCCAACCGTATCCTTCGGTGAGGATGGAGGCACATTGGATTCCACATTATCTGGTTGGGCCTCTTGATGAACAAGGGACTCCTCAATCTGCGTTTGCATGGTTTGATGAAGGGTTTCCACTATTGTTCCCTGTGCTTTATCAAGAACCTCCTTCTATTGCCGATCGGCTGTCTCGGTGTGTTGAGCGTCTTCCATCACTGTATCCTTGACGGTTTGATCTTTAGGTGAGGATGGAGTAGAAGATGCATGCAAGGATGAGGCTATGTCGTGAAGAAGTGCTTTAGCAGAAGAAGCTTGGGCTTGACTCTAAGAGCAGCTAACTTTCCTACGTTTCTCCCGAAAAAATTGAAAAAGATCTTCATTGTCTTCATCGATGCCCATGATCTACTCCGATTCTTCGCGGAAGATGAGGGTATTCGTCGGAGGATTCGCAACAGGGTGAATGACAGGGAGGAGAAAGGAGAGAAGGTGAGGAATACGAGTACGGGGAATATCACCTTTGGCTAACTATTGCGAGATTGCCTGACACTCATGATGGATCGGTCGAAAGAAAAATAACACCCAGTTAACAGATTCTCGGATAGCAACGTCAATCAGAGAATAAAATGGGCGAGATATACCATACAGACATTTTTGGAGATTAAAGGCAGCTACCAAAAATTGAAGGGTGGAACATTCTGGTTTGGGTCGATAGAGAATGGCCAACTTGTTGGATGACTGTCGAGGAAATAATTGCTTCATCATTGCCATTGGAAGCAGAGGGACCTCAATATGTCCATCTTGGGGAAGATGGAACCTTTCAGCAATAGTGTTTAGAGTCACAATTGTGCATGGATTTAGATAGGTCAGAGGCCAGCAATTTTACGTCTGGGGGGTATCGGCAATGGTCGTAATAACTTGGGCAAAATAGGGATGACATTTGATGAAATGCAAAGGCAATTCAGCGAACACTAGCAACCCGCGAGTACGAAGGAAATCACTCAGGTCGGAGGAGAAACCTGCACGGAAGGTGCTGACATTGGCAAGAGCTTCCATGGTGGAGGAGCATAAGTTTAATATACAACAATAATATGCAGAATACACAAAGCACAGGAACACAATAACAAAAAAGAGGACGGGGACCTCGGTTAAGTAAAAAACGCAGGGTGAAAGCGCGGGTAGAAAATGCAATCATCACCAGTGGAGGGAAACATGCAGCATAATGATGGCATAAGCGCATTAAGAAATTCTGAATCACGGAAAGCGGTAGCAAATCATGGATAATTAATCAAAACGGGAAGATTACGGTCAGGTGGTCAATCAAAACGTGCATAATGTAGACAGTGGTCAAAGATACAAAACAAACATGACCCGAATGAATATAAATAAAACCGACACAAAGCTAAGACAAAGTAGATGGTCTACAATATGGACGAAGTTTCGATCCATTGATGGGTTTAGGGAGTAGAGTACCAGTTAGAGTAGATAACTCGAAAGTAGTCGGATAGTATTTGTTTTGCAATCTGATAGGGATCCAACCAATGAAGTTTGAACTTGTCGGCTGAACGATTAGACTTAGCATTGTAAAGAAGAACCAATTGTCCTTTGGTAAAGATAGGAGTCCTGAGGAATCGATCATGGGTCTTAGCTTGCCACAGTTGAACTTCTTGAAGAACCAAAAAACTTTCAAAACGTTGTTCGACCGACACAAAGCTAAGACAAAGTAGATGGTCTACAATATGGACGAAGTTTCGATCCATTGATGGGTTTAGGGAGTAGAGTGCCAGTTAGAGTAGATAACTCGAAAGTAGTCGGATAGTATTTGTTTTGCAATCCGATAGGAACCCAACCAATGAAGTTTGAACTTGTCGGCTGAACGATGAGACTTAGCATTGTAAAGAAGAACCAATTGTCCTTTGGTAAAGACAGGAGTCCTGAGGAATCGATCATGGGTCTTAGCTTGCCACAGTTGAACTTCTTGAAGAACAAAAAACTTTCAAAACGTTGTTCGTCCAAGGATCGCAACACATCCAACCGAAAAGGGAAGGACTCTTCGGGTAATAAGTTATGTTCCAATGCCACTCGTAAGCTAACCAATTCCATAGGTGCAATTGCCTCCACACCATATGCCATTTTAAAAGGAGTACTTCCGGTAGCAACTTTATAAGTAGTACAGTAAGCCCATAAAACCGAAGGAAGGAATTGATCCCATGCTCCGGACATTCCAACACAAGTTTCTTTAACATGTGAAGAAGGGTTTTATTGGTACTTTCGGCCAGTCCATTCGCTTGAGGATAGTAAGGGGAACTGAATTTATGGATACTCATAAAGGTTTGGGTGAACACTTGCATTAAGGTGTTAGCAAAATGAGTACCTTGATCAGAAACAATCTCCAAAGGAAGCCCATAACGAGAAAAAACATCACTCATCAAACATTTAGTGACCGCCAAAGTAGTTGCTGACCGTAAAGCCTAGGCTTCGGCCCATCGAGTAGCATAGTCTGTACAGGTAAGAATATACCGATGATTAGTGACCGTAGCAAGAGGTGTAATGGAACCAATAAAATCCAATCCCCACTTTTGAAAAGGCTCAAGAGGAAGGACAGGCTGAAGTGGAAAATGATTCCATTGTAAAGGTTCTCCAATGTTGGAGATAGATGTCTACGGAAGCACGCGAACAACACAAGGAAGAAGAAGAAGCTTGGAGCACAAACACACAATACTGAATGTATTACTAGAGAATGTACAAAGATAAGTAGCCCATTAGGGCAATAGGCATATCTACAAGTCGGGGGGAAAAAACCTCCTAAAGAGGGAAAAAAGTGCCCCAGCTGTCCTAGTGTGTTCACACACATCACTACCTAAATATATCAACAAATCCCCCCTGGGAGTGATGCGGTGAACAAGGAGCTGGCACTCATGTATAAGGAAGTGCCAAGCTATGTGGAAATCACTCCACAAAAGGAAGTAAGCCCAAAGCTTTGCGGAAAGCTTCAAACTTCTCCCTAGGCATAGCCTTCGTGAAAAGGTCTGCAATGTTCTCCTGTGTGGGCACATATGCCAAGCTCATCTCCCCAGCAGAGAACCTCTCCCTGACATAGTGATAATGCACTTCAATGTGCTTAGTGCGAGCATGGAACATAGGGTTCCTCGCAATTGCCGATGCGCTCTGACTGTCAGTGAAGATGGTGGTGGCAGAAGACTGGCCAACACCCAAATCAACCATAAGGTGTCTGAGCCACACACACTCAACAGTCGCTGTGAAAGCTGCCCTATACTCAGCCTCACAACTAATGTGTGACTCCTGGGCAATGTATAAACCTGCTCATCTGTGAGACAGCAAATTGAATATCTGGTCGAGTAATGCATAAGTAAATCAAGCATCCAGCAGCCTGCTGATAGAGAACAACATCAAATGCATCTCCAGCATCATGAAGACTCAATCGTAAACCTGTCTCCATAGGAGTGGCAATAGGCTTACAGTCTTCAAGGCCAAAATGTTGCAATAATGTGTCAATATATTTCGTTTGACACAAAGCCATTCCACCATCAACTTGCATAAATTGAATGCCCAAATAGTGATACAAATACCCCAAATCAGACATCTCAAATGAGGCATGCAAATCAGCCTTGAAATCAGCAATATGCTTCTCAAGAGGACAAGAGAACAGCATGTCATCAACATAGACAACAATGATCAGAAGCACATCATTAGCACACTTAACATATAAGGTGCTTTCAGTTGGACTGTCCTCAAAACCATGTGCAACCAGATAGGCATGTATCTTCTCACACCAAGCACGTGGTGCTTGCTTTAAACCATATAATGCCTTCTTTAACCTCCACACCTGGTTTTCATGCCCTTTCTGCACAAAGCCACTGGGCTGAAAAACATACACTTCTTCATGCAAGTCACCATTCAGAAATGTTGTTTTAATGTCCAACTGATGTACATTCCAACCATGATGGGCTGCAAGTGCACAAATGCTCCGAACAGTAGTCATACGGCACGTAGGTGCAAAGGTCTCATCATAATCAATGCCTCTTTCCTGCGCATAACCCTTTGCAACAAGCCTAGCCTTATACCTGTCAACTGTACCATCAGGTTTACGCTTCAGCTTGTATACCCACTTAGTGCCAATGGCCTTCTTGCCAGGAGGCAAGTCACATAAAGACCATGTACCATTCTTCATTATAGCATCATATTTAGATTGCATAGCAGCCATCCAATTTTCTGAATTCTGTGCTTCATCAAAAGAAACAGGCTCATTCTCATCACAGAGACTAGACCCAGCCATAGCATAGCAATTTGATGCAAAGGAGGCACTATGAGAGCCTGCATGAGTACGATATGACAAAGGTGCATCTAATTTGTTGTCACGCAAAGTCTGCACCAGCCATTTTGGCATAGTTTTTGCCTCCTCAATATCAGCTCTCTCATCAATAAGTGCATCATGTAAATCTGCATCAGAAATGGAATGATCTCCATCATCATATGAAACCTGAAAAGGCTGAGAAGTTGCCTGATTAAGACCAGCACTAGAGTGTCCACCTGTAAAAAGAGGCATCAAAGTATCATACATGTCTTTGGAGCTAACAGATGTCTCCTTAGTACATGAAAGCAATGGCTGAATAGCATCTTCCACAAAGACAACATCACGGCTAACCAAAATGCATTTAGTTTGTGGATGATACAGATGATAGCCTTTACTTTCAGAACTGTACCCAACAAAAATACATTTTACTACCTTATCATCCAATTTTCTACGATGTTGTTCAGGCACTAGTGCATATGCCAAACAACCAAAAACACGCAAATGAGCAACAGATGGCTTGCAGTCATGCCAAGCCTCATATGGAGTGATAGACTGCAGCGCTTTAGTGGGACACCTGTTCAGTACATATGCTGCACACATGACAGCCTCAAGCCAGAAACTATGTGGTAAAGCCTCACTCTTGACCATGCACCTTGCCATCTCCATGAGTGACCTGTTCTTTCGTTTAGCAACTCCATTCAGTTGAGGTGTAAATGGCACTGTACACTGGTGTTTTATCCCATATTCATCCAGAAACGCATTAAAATCAGAAGACATATATTCCCCCCCTCGATCAGAATGGAGGGTGCCCATTTTACATGCTGACAGATTTTCAGCCAAAACCAAAAACTGTTAGAGCACATGAACACTTCGGACTTTACTTTGAGTGGATATACCCATGCATGCCTGGAAAAATCATCAATTAAAGTCACAAATTAAAGGTAATTTCCAAAAGAGGGTGTCTGCATAGGACCACAGACATCACTATGTACAAGCTGCAATTTCTATGTAGCCCAAACTGAACCATCTTTTGGAAAGGAGGAACGCTACATTTTGCCCAAAATACAGCCTTTACAAACATGTTCCAGGTGCCTCAAGTTTGGGCAAAGAGGACACCATTTTAGATTTCTGCAAGCGTAGCAAACTAGCAAAATTCAGATGACCAAAGCATGCATGCCAAAGCTTTGCATCTGACATAGCCTGAGAATCATTTACTGCACATGCCAAATCATTTTCAGATCTTTCATAGTCTATGAGCTTATACAACCGATGACATAAAATGCCAGAAGCAATAATAACATCGCCATTTGACAGATCATGAATTGTACATCAGTCATCAATAAATTTCACAACCAAGCCAATCTTGGCTAATGTAGAAACTGATAACAGATTCTTCTTGATCCCTGGCACAAATAAAGCATCTGACAAAGTGAAAGAACTACCATCAGCAATAGTCAAAATGATCTTACCAACTCCCATAACAAGATAAGAGGAGTTGTTGGCACATGTAAGAGTATTCCCTATAGGGTCAGGCTCGAGTGAAGAGAAGAAACTGCGCTGCGAGGTAATATGTTTGGTCGCCCCATTGTCAAAGTACCAAACATCTGAGTCTATTGCAGACATGCATTGATCATGAAAAGATGGGTTAAAACTGCAGACATTAGTAAACGCCCATTCTTCTTCCTGCACAAGATTTGCAGACTCTATTTTTGGTGTAGAGGCCTCTGCAACAACCATTCCAGCCTCTTTCTTCTTTGCCTCTTTAGCAGCCAATTTGGGACAGTTCTTTATGATATGATCATTCCCTTTACAGTACTTACAAAACAATTTCTACTTTTCTGATTTCTTCTCATCTTTATTTTCCTTCTTCGAATATGCACAATTAGCAGATTTTTGCTTACTAATTGAAGAGCTCCATTTTCCTTTGCCCTTCTGACTATCCAGGAAAGCTTGATCTGCAACTCGCATAATGGACCTGTTTTGCCTGGACTGATCTTCATGCAACAGAACAGAGACTAACTCCTCAAATGACAAGGCATTTGGATTTCCTTTCATCATCAACCGAAGAGTAGAAGAAAAACTTTGATATGAATCAGGAAGACCATTCAGAATGGTCTGCACAAGTGAGCTATCTAGTATAACCTCATCAGCAGAAATCAACTGTTCCTTCAAGTCTTTGATCTTTGTTAGGAAACTGTCCATAGAATCACCTTCATTCATGTGCTCACTCTCCAACTGTTTTCGAAGGTAAGCAACACGAGCCTCATTCCTAGCTTGGTACAATGTGGTAAGTGTATCCCAAGCATCCTTAGTTGTTCTGCAAGAGCGAATATGAGGAATAATGGCACGTTTGACAGACAAAGCTATCAATGCATGTGCCTGGGCATCTTTGCCATCCCAACGAATTTGCTCTGTAGTAGGTGAAGCAAAAACAGCAGCACGAACAGGAATCTGCTGAATATCATCTTCGACACCATCTTCATCAGCTCCAGCACCTGTATTTGCAGTACCTGTAGTCAGAGGTGTAACAGGACGTCTTTCAACACCCTACACAACGTTCCACAATCCTTTTGCAACCAATACATGTCGCATCATATAAGCCCATAATGGGTAGTTGGTACCATCCAACTTATCCTCAACAGCCAACATACGGAATACATCACTGCTTTCAGCCATGGCCGGTGACTAAAATACCTTGATGTAGAAAATTGACTGTATCTCAAAAAGTTGAACAAAACTGCCCCAACGAATTCTGCTAGACCTGTAGCAGACTTCGAGATGCTTATACTAGTGAACAGAAACTCGTATATACCTTTGGCACAAAAAAGACAAAATAGCCTGCACAAGCGCTACGATAATGCATTCGGAGGCCGAAACGAGCTCTGAAACACCCTCAATATGCTCACCAAATTTCATGCGAATCTGAGACTGCAAACGGAGGAGTGTCGACGGCGCCCTAGATGAAGCGATGGCCTGCTCTGATACCAATTCTTGGAGATAGATGTCTGCGAAAGCACGCGAACAGCACAAGGAAGAAGAAGAAGCTTGGAGCACAAACACACAATACTGAATGTATTACTAGATAATGTACAAAGATAAGTAGCCCATTAGGGCAATAGGCGTATCTACAAGCCGGGGGAAAAAAACCTCCTAAAGAGGGAAAAAAGTGCCCCGGCGGTCCTAGTGTGTTCACACACATCACTACCTTAATATATCAACATCCAAATCATTGGCAAGCATCACACTGTTGGACATAAGTAGCAATATCGCGATGCATAGTGGGCCACCATAATCCACTATGCAAAATTTTCTGGTACGTAAGATCTACTGAAAAATGGCCACCGAACGGAGCAGAATGAGCCACTATAATTACAGAAGAAACTTCATGTGGTGGGATACATCGTAAAAGCACGCCAAATGGATCCATATAATACAATTGTCCCACAATTATGTGAAATCAATGACTATACATAGCCAATTTATGGAGAGGAGACGTTGAAGTGTTATTCGGGGGACATCTACTGGTTAGAAAAATCATAAGGATATCATAGTATGAAGGTGCCACAGGTAGCACCTGGGAATCATCCGAAACCAAATCCATCGCATAAATGGATGGAGTGGTATCATCTATCCCACTGGGGAGCTCACCGGAATCAAGTCGAGACAGGAAATCAACAAGAGCATGCTCTGATCTCAGGCGATGCACAACCTCATAATCAGATTCTTGTAGCAACAACACCCACCTGGCTAATATGCCCCCTAAATGTTGTTGTCATACAAGATAAACCAGAGATGCATGATCCACATGAAAGGTAAATGGGCCTCCCAACAAATAGTGCCAGAATCTTTTCACCGAATAAACTAAACCAAGGCATTCGCATTCAGTTACAGAATAATTCCGTTCAATAGCAGCTAATCATCAACTAGCATAATAAATAGGGCAAAACCACTTATCCTGTTGTTGCATTAACACACTGCCGATTGCAATGTCAGACTCATCCACAAAGACATGGAATGAGAGTTGCCAGCTTGATGCTTGCAGAATAGGAGACTGTGTTAAAAGTGTTTTGAACGATCAAATGCAAGTTGGCATTCCTACGTCCACGCAAACTGTCGAGGATTGCTAGTAATTAGACGATTAAGTGGTATAGCCACATGAGCGAGCCACCAAAGATGTTGTCCATCCCATCGTATTTGTCCAAGGAATCTCAAAACTTCCTTTGGTGTCGTAGGGGTAGGTGCATTCAACACTGTGTTCACGTTATCAGGGTCCACTTGAATGCCCTATTGTGAAATAATACGACGGATCAGTTTGCCACAAGAAATTGAAAAGATAGATTTGTTGGGATTTAAGCACAAAGAAAACTCTCGGCACTTGGAAAAATAGCAATGTAGGTAATAGAGGTGATTCGATGTGTCTAGATAACGAAAAATCATCCAAATACACCCGCATAAACGTAGTTAAGTGGGGAGAAAAGATTTCTTGCATGCATTGTTGAAAGGTGCTAGGAGCATTGGGAAAACCAAACCACATCACCATACAAGCATATATGCCCCAATTAACACAGTCTTTGGAATATCCATTTCAGCCATGCGTACCTGATTGTATCGACTATAACCATCCAAAAAGGAATACATTTCTCGTCCAGCAACATCATCTAGCATGGTATCCAAGAAGGGAAGTGAAAATGGATCAGGCACCATCGCTGCATTCAACTTTTGGTAATCCACGCAAATGCATAATTGCTTGTTTTTCTTTGGGACAATGACAATAGGAGAGATCCATTCAGTCATGCTCAATGGGAACAATGAAACCTACTTTCAACAGTCGATCCAATTCAGCTTTCACTTGTGCAACATAATTGGGATTCATTTGATAACTTGGTTGTTTAATTGGCCGAGCATCTGATTTCAGCATCACACGGTGTTGGTAGATATGAGGGTCCAATCCTTTCATGTCACGATAATCCCACACGAATACATCAGCAAATTCCTTCAGCAGTTGTAGTAAATCATCTTGAAAAGTTTCCGGTAACCCAGCCTTAAGCCTGACTGGGCACGGATTATTCTCATCTCCCAAATTATAAGTGATTAGTTGATATTCCGGTACATAAAACTATCGGGGCATGGAGATATCCTCAAGCGGATGGAGTAACTATTGTAGAATAGTGGCATCCACAAACTGATCCGTAACAAGTTCCAATCCTTCGGTAAGGGGAACTACCGTACAAGCAGTCGGAGTCCAATTATCCACGATGGCTTGTAAATCAACGGTACCCAATGCTAACAAATCCTAGTTAGCATTTAGGAAAGCTTCTTCTTCTCCATCTGAAAGACCATCCAACATATGCACGGGTTCGACCATGTAAGGTCAAGCATGAAGGTCTCAAGACTTCATATCATCCAAGGGTACCACATATTTTTGGTGATTGCTTTTGAAAATAAGTTAGTGTGCAGACTAATCCAAAACAAAAGTTGTAATTGAGACTTGATTCAGGTAATTCCAAAATAAAAGTCATTTTGAACATTGCTCCCTGTAGGGTAATGGGTATATCACGCACCAAACCCACTGGATGTACCCTAGATTGATCAGCCATTCTTACAAAAAACTAGATGGGTTCGATCTGAGTCCATCCTAACCTTTTATAGAGTGAAGTTGTAGCAATATTAACACATGAACCTTCGTCAATTAATACTTGTGTAATTTTGTGGTTTTTATACCATATCGTAATTAAAGGAACAGCATGGTCCATCGTAGAATCAAGTTCCGAATTGATGGTTGTTGTAGCAGGCGTGCACGAAGATCCTCGACTGATTTGTTGCTGAAATTGTTGTCAGATACCAGGCACCAATGCTAATGGTTGCCCCAACGGTATCATAATAGATGCTTTTGATTAAATATTCCACATAGAATCAAGATTTGACGTACCCAGTATTAAGTCTAGTGTGTCCTCCAACGATAATTGGACTAGATTCCTATCTTCCACTGGTGTATTTTGTATTGTTTGTTGGACCACCAGTACCGGTTTGGGAAAAATAGTTGGTTCTTGACTTGCCCAGGTACTAGCTTTAGTAAACATTCTCTGTTGCTCTCGAATGCTTGGCTCAAAACTCTCAGCTGCCATTGGATGATATCGTTCTTTTCTTCGCTTATCATATTCGGATGCTTCTTTGCAATATCTGTGGATATGTCCAATTTTGCCACAAAAATGGCATCTTGGTGGTGGAAGAGACGTACCTTCACCCAATTGGCCCTTCCAATTTGTCTGTCCAAAATTGTTTGTTTGTGGTCCTTTGTAGGTTTTGTAACTTTGATAAGAGGTATTTCTCAAATGTGGTGGTACATAGTGGGTAGCATGTTGTCCCTGCTCCTATATTATGGCATTTACAGTCAGTATGGTCTGCACTTTGGCATTATATGGACAAGTTTCAGTGGAATGACTCTCCATATTACAAATAGCATAGTACATTTGATTTAGTGCACACCCTGGAGTGGTATGTTCCGGGTTCTTACATTTGGTGCAATATACTTGTTTCAGTGGGTCATCGTTCGTGCCTTTGGAAGCCTTTAACCAATCCAAATCTTCCGTAAAACCACCAACCTTATGCTCCAACTGTAATGCCATGGCAATGACTGCATCCAAGGTCATGCCCTCCACACATCGTATAATCATACTTTGTTTGAGTTGGGGGTTTAATCCATTAATGAACCATTGGGTAATCACGTCATCCGGTAGATTAGTATGCACCAGCGGTAGCTGCCTTAGATGAGTGCGGAATAAAGTTGCATACTCTTGCACACTCTGATGTGGTTTCTGTCTATTGTTTTGTAAATAATCAAAAAATTTTGTCGCATTTTTCTTTAATCAAAAACGTTGTAAAAAGGCATTCTTAACATTGTCATATTGATCGAAATGATTAATATCATATTCGGGTAACCAGCAAGCAGCTTCATTAACAAGGGTAGATTGAAACACTATATCCTTATATGCCGGATCCACTAGATAGTTGAGTACAACATAATTAGTTTCAAAAGTACGAACATGAACATCAGGATCATCACCTGAAAATCCACCAAATTTCGTATACGTAACTCCAACAGGTACCGATCGTGGGGGTATAATCTGTTGTTGCTATTGTTGTTGATGTTGATCTTGTTATTGGTGTTGCTATTGTTGTTGTTGTTGTTGTTGCTGCTGATGTTGTTGTTGTTGTTGCTGATGTTGTTGCTGCATACTACTCATGTTGTCTGAATCAAGAGGAAGTATCACTTTGGAATGATTTGAACAAGTTGATCCTAATTGTTGTTGGGTCGTATAGCCACTTTGCCAATTCTCTGGTCATATGATATCATTGAGTCGATCACACAAGTCTAAATTCAACTGTCATTCCTCACATTTCGCATCTAAGATGAACTTTTCACCAGAACTTTCATCCACCAATACACTAGTTTCACCGAAATCAAAACCAAAAATGGAGCTGTCACTGAAATTCAACAAACTGTCACCGAAATTCACCAAACTGTCATCGGAATTCACCAAACTGTCACCGAAATCAATGACTACTCCACTGACCGTACTTTTAGCAGATGAGGTTGATTGAACTTCTGGTATACTCTGTATTCCTTAAACAAGAAAATATTGAGGTGCACTCCACTAGCCCATATATCCCGCTTTCCTTCCGACGATTGTCCTTCACCACCACCACCGGAAGGCATTCCCAACGCGCTAGGAACTTTTCAGGGATGTTGATCACTTTTGTACTTTGGGTAAGATTCTCCGAAATGCGTTACAGTCAATATATCAGAGGATTTTTTCTTCAAACCCTAATCTGCTCGTAGACTGGCTACTCTATGCCCCATGGCCAGTGCCAATGTTAAACTAATGTCAACTAATACTGAGATAAACTACCATGGGTTCTTGGGATGGTTAGGGGTCTGTATTACAGAGGCCCTATATTTATTTTCCCAATTCATACAGTCATTGTACCATATTCTTCATTTCCTTACACTAAGTATTCCAATAGACTTAACTATTAATCTCATCAATAAACTACTCAATAGTAACAAAGTATTCGTCGCAACCAAAATATACAGTAACGAAGTATTCCTTACTGACGATTAATGCGCTACCACCATTAACTTATACTACACCAATGAACACAAACATCGACAAAATCACCACATTAACTCAGTACATGAAGCAGTAAGAGAACAATACAACCATATGAATAAATGGCACTGGAACCAGTCCGTAGGCACACCGCCCAGACTCACAGTCCGGCGTGTTCACTCTGCCTCTTGCTTCCATGCATTCTTTCACTATAAAAGGATTATAATGATTATGCTACATCCTTTCGATGTGCATCCTTTCCAATTACATTTTCTAATAAGTATAATTACATTCCGTTCTGGTGGCCTAACAATATACACACACATACACATGCACATACACATACACCTACACATATACACACATATACACTTACACATGCACATGCACATACATACATACATATACACACACATACATACACATATACACTTACACATGCACATGCACATACATGCATATACACATATACATATGTACATACATTCATATACACACACATATTACACACATATACATGCACATATGTACACACACATATTACACATATATACATGCACACACATACATACATACATACATACATACATATACACACATACACACGCACATGCACATGCACATACACATACATATGCATATACACTTACACATGCACATGCAGATACATGCATATACACATATACATATGCACATACATACATACATACATACATACATACATACATACATGTGCATATACATAGATCGATACATATACATGCATATAAACATACTTACACATATAGATATATACCTACATGTGCATATATACATTTTATATACACACAAGCACACATAAATATGAATGAATTATATAATTAAAGTACTAAAACACATGCTTAATATAAACAATAATAACAATCAATAGAACAAAACTTTTCATTAATTAATACCATGCACACAATTCAAAACATAACTGAAATGAACAATATATAAATAATACACACACACACATATATATATATCAATGTAAATACATATCCAATGTCATAATCAAGAATCCTAATCATCATCATCATCAGCAGCATCATGATCATCCTCATCCTCATCCTCATCATCATCACGATCATCCACATGATCTGATGTATCTGTGTGAGCACCCTGTGATGATTGAGATCATCCCTCCTGTGTCTGTCTCTCCACCTCATCCATATTTTCCTCTCCATAATACTCCTGTATTACATATAACAAACATAAATAAGTAAAACAATTAAAACATCCATAAAAATAAAATAATTATATAAAATTCAATAATATTCACAAAGGCATCCGGATGATCTCGCATATACTCGCTCAAATGCTGATATCCAAAATGTGTAGCATACTCAATCTCATGTTTCGTAGGATATGCCATAATCCTTTCCCTTCATTGAAACAAATAAAAAAATAATACTTTCTTGCATTTTAACTAAAATAAAAAATATACTCACAATAACACATATACTTACAAATGTAGCTACAAAACCATGATGGCCCATTTGGCCTAGGTGCGATGTGTGGCTTGACTCAACTCTCTTCTTTGTGGCAGCCTGTTTATTTAAAGAAAAAAGAAATACAGAAATTAAATGTAAAAAATTACTAAAATATATGAAAGTTATAAATATAAACTAAATATACCTTCTGCTGAGGAAATGACTCCTAAAGACGTAGCTGTCTACGAAAAAACTACCACATCTCAGGTGGTATGTTAGGTCGCCTCTTATTTTTTTCCGCCATACAAAATCTCCTATTAATTTAATCTCAAACAGAAAAAAAGAATCAGAATACATACACATATATACACACGCATACACATACCCACATACCCACATACACATATACATGCAAACATATACACATACATATATGCATACATATACACATATACATACATATAACATAAACACACATATACATATCCACATATATACGTACACACATACATATGCATGCATATACACTCATTCATACAAAATACATGCATTCATGCCACAATAATGTGTATTTGTGTATATGTGAATATGTGTGTATGTGTAAATGTGTAAATGTGAATATGTGTGTATGTGTAAATATGTATATGTGAATGTTTATGTATGTAAATAATCAAATTATTAATATCAAATACCATTATTTGTACATTGCGATCAATCAGATGGAACTCCACCACTGTCTCCTAATCGTGCAAGTACTATATATTGTAAGTATAACAAAATTTTAATTTTAAATATATTTAATAGATACATAACTGATATATTTTTTTGTTTCTTGTTATAATCAGATTTTGATCAATCAGAGGGCACTCCACCACCTGCTACCCATGCAATTGTTAGCGGCTGCCAGATTGGAAATGTATAACTGAATCTTGTTCGCACGAGCAAAAAGTTGTTACAGACAGTTTGTAAAAGTTATATAAATCAAGAAAAGACGCGCCAGTGACGTTCTGTGGTGGATCACGAGACTGTCTGTCTGGGTGACTGAGCGGGGCATTACTGTAGTGTTTGTTTGCATAATTTCAAGTATTCTGAGTTTTATGTTTGCCTCTTGTCTTGTCTGTCGTCGACATATGTTCTGTTTGTTAACTTTATAGACGTTCGAGAGATCACCAGACTGTCTGTCTGGGTGATTTGTCTGTAGCGTTACTATGTGTCGAGTTGATTAATTCAGAGTATCTTGTCAACTTTCTGAGTATTCTGTGTGTATATGTGTTTCGTCTTGTCTATTGTCTATTGGTATCCATTGCGGTTGTGAGTCTCAGCTAGTTTGCGTATCGGGTTGTTTCTTTTCTTGAAATGTTTTGCAAATGTGTGGCGAAGTCTATGCAGTTGTGGTAGCTCTTCTGGTATTCGGGTTGTATTAAGTTGTCTGTAGTATCGAGGTCCAGGTTCATACGGCAAAGTTTAAACGACAGTCGGATTTTTTGGGTTGCGTACTGAACCTTCAGTACGGTGTATCTGAATACCTGGATTCTCTGTGTCTTCGGACATTGGACGGATTGTGGTATCCATTCTGTAAAGGTTGAACGAATACTCTTGTTCTGATATTTTCAGTAAGTTTATGTTTAGATGCAATATAACATCTTAGCGTATTCGGTACATGTGGCTGAGCTAAACTGTGAACTGTAATGTCTAAGTACAGCAGATTCTTGATAGAGCTCTCAGCATCAGTATATTGTTGTGTGTAAGTAGTTAGTTTGGGAACTAAGTACAGGGCCTCTATCTAACAGACCCCTTCCACTCCCAAGAACCCAAGAATCACTTAAACGCACTTCTGACAGTTGGAAGTACAGTGTTTAACACTGGCGCCGTCTGTGGGAAGGTGGCAACAGATCAGATTGTTGCAAACCAGTTGTGAAAACGTGACTTTTAAATTTTTAATCGACAGTAATAGTACGCGATTCGTACAAAAGATGATACATGCCGGTTACTCGATCCGGTGAAATGTATCCAAAGAACTGCCAGCCTGGGGTACTTAATTTGCTAAGGACGACTCCGGGAGGTAGAAGTACAACTAGGTCTAACCCAGTTGTCAAGAAAGTAAAGAACGTTAGTAGTGATTCCGGTCATATTCCGGTGGAACCTACTACGCCTCTGGTAAAGTCCGATACAATTTCGGCACAGTCTGTCGAAGATATAGTAACTCCAGAATCTACCAGGACGCAGCCTGAAGTTAGTTTAACAACATTGGGTAAAGATTCAAATTTGTTTACGACTAGAAACACCTTAGCCAAAGAAATTAGTGAAGGCAAAAAAGCACCTTGTTTTGGTGAAGATTCGACACATTTCGATGATATTTTGGTAACAGATGCTGAAAGATCGCAGTTTTTCGACGACGGTTTACCATTTCTCAGTGAATCTTCAGCCCAGTCACCGCTATTGGGAGTAAGCTTCCCTACATTTGACATCAAGAAGGAAGGTAGCTTGTTCGAAACCGAGATTCGAAACATACTGAACAAGATTATCGAACCGGAAAGTGCACAGGCCGACGATACAGATTCCGATAGTTCAGATATTCAGCCCCGGGATACAGAAGATAGTCACAATACAATCATCAGAGCCATGAACGGGCAACAACAACAGCAGCAACAACAACAACTATGCCCACCAAGGCCGACTCCAACAGGAGTCATGTACACCAAATTTGGTGGATTCCCAGGAGATGACCCAGATGCTCATGTACGCACCTTTGAGATAAGTTACGCAGTTCTCAACCATCCACCTGATCCGGCGTATAAGGCTATTGTTTTCCAATCGACATTAGTTAACGAAGCAGCTAGATGGCTTATAGAATATGATATTAACCATTTCGGCACCTATGAAGCAGTAAGGGATGCCTTTTTGCAGAGATTCAGGCTAAAGAAGAATCTAGCCGAAATTTTTGACTACCTGCAAAACAATAGACATAAGATAAATCAAACAGTACAGGAATACGCCACTCTATTCAGGACTCATTTGAGGCAGTTACCACCAGCACATGCCAACCTACCGGATGACGTTATTACTCAATGGTTCATCAATGGATTGACTCCGCAACTTAAACAGATTATGATCATATGCTGTGTAGGAGCTATGATGCTAGATGTAGTGATTGCAATGGCTTTGTAGCTAGAAAACAAGGTTGGAGGATTTACAGAAGATCTGGAGTGGTTAAAAGCAAATAGAAATATCGCTGAAGGCCCGACCAGACAAATGTACTGCACTACATGCAAGAATTCAGGCCATACTAGTGCCACTTGTGCACTTAATCAGTTGTTTTGTGCTATCTGCAACACTACCGGACACACCACCAAAAATTGCACATATAATGCCAAAGTACAGGGACCGGCAACTGTCAATGCAATTATACAGGAACTAGGGCAGCCAGCCAATCACTATGTACCTCCGCAAATGAGAAACAACCAGCAACAAGGATATCGAAATTACAGAGGACAAAGAAATAATAACTACAATGCAAACCGCTGGCAGACCTGACCAGCACCGGAAAATCCCAATTTGCCACCATCGCGCTGTCATTTTTGTGGTGAATTTGGTCACATTAGAAGATTTTGTAAGGATGCAGCTGAGTATGATCAGAGGAAGAAAGAACGTCAAAACCCAATGGCTAATATGGTACAAATCACACCAGTAGAAACGCACGCTGCAGTAATTCAGACCCGATCCGGTAAACAACTGCAACCAACAGCAGAAATATTTGAACCAGGCATACGTGAACAACAAAGGATGTATGATAAAGCTAGTCAATGGACCACAGCAGAACCTCCAGTGTTCCCAGATCCTATTCCGGTGACCCAAGCTCCGTTAACCGAGGAAGGAACACAACAACAGGATTCTAATTCAGCAGCAAGTACATCATCTTCAGCAGGCGCATCATCTTCAGAATCTGTGGAAAATACAATCCAATCACAAAAGGCCTGGGAAATTTTATCCAAAGCATCCATCACTCTTCCTCTGGGCCAATTACTTGCACTAGTACCGGGAGTTCGACAACAATTCCAACAACAGTTCAGTCCTGTGCCTTCTTGCATTCCAGCAACAGCAACAGTGCAACCGGAACCTGATTCTATGGTCGATCATTCAGTTCCTTTAATTATGGTATGGTATAAAAATCATAAAATCACACAGGTACTAATTGATGGAGGATCTGGTGTCAACATTGCTACTGCTGCACTATGTAAAAAGTTAGGGTGGATCGAAATTGAACCAAATCAGCTTTTTGTCAGAATGGCCGACCAATCAAGAGTCCATCCCGTAGGACTTGTACGAAATGTACCAATAACTTTACAAGGTACAACATTTAAAATGATTTTTGTCATACTAGAATTACCGGAATCCACCCTTGATTATAATCTCCTTTTCGGACGACCTTGGCTGAAGCACGCTAAGGTGATACAAGATTGGTCTGCAGAGGAACTCACTTTCAAAGATAATAATCGTAAATACGTTGTAAAATTAGATGTTATACAACCTTGCGAGTTGCATGCTAGACCGTATTTTGCAGAACCAGTCCATATGCTAGATGGGTTGTCAGATGATGAAGAAGAAGAGTTTCTGAAAAATAACATTGAATTGATATCCCTAGGAACTGTTGATCTACAATCTGTTGTAGATAATTGGAATCCTACAGTTTGTACGGTGATGACTGTAATAGAAAAAGATATGAAAGAAGATAACGCTACCATAGATGACGCTGATCTACAACAACTTTTTAAGCCAGCTGAGGATACAGAAAAGTCTCGACAATTCTATGTTCCAGAAGATCAACTGACCACTTACAATTTAGGGGATGAAGAAAATCCACGACCTGTTAAGATAAAGGAGAGCTTACCTGAGTTATTTCAAGTAGATTTAATCCAACTACTTCGAGAATTTTCTGATGTATTTGCATGGGATTACAAAGATATGAAGGGTTTGGACCCGCGCATCTACCAACACAGGGTCATGCTGAAGCCGGAAGCAAAACCTCTTAAGCAACCCAGCTACCGGATGAATCCAAACTATGCATCCCAGGTAAAGGCAGAACTTGATAGGCTACTCAAAGTCGGATTCATTGTACCAGTAGAGCATGTTGAATGGATCTCACCAATTGTTATTGTCCCTAAAAAGAATAAGCAGTTACGAATATGTGTAGATTATCGGAAACTGAATGCAGCTACGGTGCCTGATCCCTTTCCGCTACCTTTTCTTGACACAATGCTTGATAGAGTAGCAGGACATGAAATGTATTCATTCTTAGATGGGTACAGTGGGTATAATCAAGTTAGAATGGCTGAACAAAATATACTAAAGACCACCTTCATTACCAACTGGGGTGTTTTCGCATGTACTGTTATGTGGTTTGGATTAAGAAATGCCCCAAGTACGTTCCAAAGGTGTATGCAGGAAATATTTTCTCCTTACCTTACCTCTTTTATGCAAGTATATCTTGATGATTTTTCGATTTTTAGTAAGATGATAGCACACTTTTTCCATTTACGGTGCTGCTTTGAAAAGTGCAGAGAATACAGACTCTGTTTGAACCCAAACAAATCTATGTTTGCGGTTTCATGTGGAAAGCTACTTGGTCACATTGTATCTGCACAGGGTATACAGGTGGATCCAGATAAAATCACATCTGTGTTAGAAGCACCTATACCCACTACACCTAAGGAAGTAATGCACTTCATGGGCCAAGTAAGATGGCATGGTCGGCACTTACGGTGGCTTGCTCATTTGGCAATACCACTGAACCGATTGATAACCAAGACTCCTCGACAATTTGACTGGACCCCAGACTGTCAAACTGCTTTTGATCATCTAAAGGGATTACTAACAGAGGTTCCAATCTTACAGCCTCCTGACTGGGATCGCCCATTTCATGTATTTGTTGATGCTTCAGATATAGCAATAGGAAGCGTTCTAATGCAACAAACCGATAAATGGTTCAGACCAGTGTACTATGCAAGTCGAAGATTAGCCCCTACTAAAAAGAATTACTCTGTAACAGAGAGAGAATGTCTCTCTAAGAAATTCAGACATTATTTACTGCGCCGTAGATTTACTTTTCATGTACATCATGCTGCACTTGTCTATCTAGTTCGGCAACAGCATCTAGGTGGTCGATTAGCATGATGGGTTCTGCTTTTACAAGAGTTTGACTACGAAGTTATTCATCGACCAGGCAGTTCAGATGCCTTAGCAGATTTTCTCTCTTGCTTAGATTCCGGTGAAGCTCCGGTCGGTATAGATGACACAATACCGGCAATTTATGTCTCTGAACCGACTAATGATGAAATTACAGACCCACCTATGCCATCTACATATTATGATCAGATCTTGACCTTCCTCACTGATGGATACCTTCCTACTCAGACTCCTCCTGCAATATGAAGGAAAATTTCAGTTTTCAGTCGCCGATTTCGGTTGATTGCTGGGGAATTCTACTATATAGATCACACTGGAGTTTTACTTTGTTGTATTCCACCACATGAAGTTAACTCAGTCATTAATTTGGCTCACTCAATTCCTTCCAATGGCCATTTTGCTGCAGACTTAACACACCGAAAAATTCTGCAAAGTGGTCTTTGGTGGCCTACTATGTACAGGGATGTATCACAGTTTGTCAAACAATGTGATAATTATCAAAGATCTGGACAGCCTCTGCAACGTCATCTTTTCCCTCTACAACCTGTCTTGCCATTAGAGCCTTTCCAGAAGTGGGGTCTAGATTTCATTGGCCCTATTACACCACTAGCAATCCTCAGTAATAATCGTTATATTATGACATGTACTGATTATGCTACCAGATGGGCAGAAGCTTCGGCTTTACAGTCTGCCACAGCTGTTGCGGTAGCTAAGTGTCTACTGAAGGATGTCTTTCCACATTTTGGCTTACCGCTGGAACTTGTTACAGATCAAGGCACTCATTTTTTCAACAATTTAATGAAAGTACTCACACATTCGTTCCAGGTCACACATAAAGTTAGTTCACCATATTATCCTCGTGCAAATGGTTTGGCTGAGAGTACAAACAAAACTTTGTTGAATATGCTTCGAAAATTCATTTTAGAAGCACCGGAAAGATGGGATCGACTGCTACTTGCAGTATTATGGGCATATCGGACTACATACAAGGTAACAATAGGACTAACCCCTTTCAAACTAGCTTATGGATTGGAAGCAATAGCACCGATGGAGATAGTTATGCCAAGTTTACGAGTAGCAATCGCTCAGAAACTGCTACCTGAAGAATCACTGTCATTTCGATTGGATACACTCAGAGAATTAGACGAGCATCGATGGCACAGTTTTTTGACTATGCAAGATGTACAGCTAAGACAAGCTCGAACACATGATCGATATCTAAAGACTCCAATTTTTTCGGTGGGACAACTTGTACTCTTTTACAATGCAAAGTTGAATCGCTCTGCTGGCAAATTCAAGTTACGATGGTTTAGTCCCTACCGGATTGTTGAACAAGTAGGCCCAGCAACTTTTCGGTTGACCACTTTGACCAGAATTCCTCTTCCAAAGGTGATAAATGGATCAAAGCTACCGCCGTATCAACAAGCATCTAATCCACACTGAAACGTTTCGCGGTTAGCCGCATCTTTTGGCGTTCTCTTTTCTTTTATTTTCTTTTCTTTTCTTTTTTTTTGGCGTGCTTAATAAAATAATTCTGTAAATATCCGCGTTTTGATACCTAATTATGTCCACAGCCGCCCTGCCCTTTCCAGCTACTCACGCATGCACACCGAAGTTAAGAATTATCATCTCAATACCGCGCGATGATTAGTCACTCTTGATTGCTCTTCACTGCAACACATCTACTTAACCTTTTCTGTTTCGCTGAAAATCGCTATTGTGTTTGTGTGATTTGTGTTATTGTGCGTACCCTATGCTTTGTGTACTTGTGATTGTTGTCTCTGTGCGCCATGGAAGCTTTGGCTAACTATGCCGCCTTCCGTGATGGACTCCCTGCCTACGTAGGAGAGTTCTTGCGCATTCGTGGGCTATCCGATTTCGCTGAACTGCCTTGGCATTCAGTGGAATCCCACCCATTCTTTGCCCAGATCATCTCCGCCATCGCCAACACACCTGCCACCGAGCAGAGTTGGCCGATCACCTCCCTCCCATCCCGAACACTGATCACCTTCCAAGCTTTTGCAGAAGTGTTTAGACTCCCTCGGCAAGGTCGAGAAAATGGCCCGAGTCTGCCAGTCGCAAGAATGATAGAATTATTTCTTAGGTATTCATCAAACGAGTACGCGATCCTATGTCGACCTGAACCTGAAAGATCTGCGCTGTAATTCCTTGTAGCCATCCTTAATCTCCAGAAGCGAACTTATGGCATCTCTAGGCCTTTCTACTCCGCTATCGATTTAGCTGCTCGAGAACCAGTCAATTTCGCATCATTCTTCTTCCACCGCATTCACCGAGAGTGCGTATCAATAATTAAACAGGTGAACAAGGGAGGCATGGCAAGGTCCAGATTGCCGCACATCCTATCCTTCCTTTTTCTGGCAATACTTGTAGCACAACCACCACCCCGTGGGCCTGTTCTGCGACATGAAGAATTTGTACAATTATGGGACGATGATGAAGAAGATGAAGAGGAGCTAAACCAACTATTCCGCCGGAAGAGAATCAGAATCAGTTCTTCTGAGAGTGAAGCACAGGGATCAGCCGAAGGAAACAAAATGACGACAAGGAAGAAGAAAAACATGACAAAGAAACATTCCACGACACCGCAACATCGATGCAACACGAATCATCCGCGCAATCGTCATCAGAAGAGGAGCAACAAGAACAGGAGAATCATACTGAAGCCGACACAACCTCTACAGAAGAAGCATCCCAGCAACAATCTGAGCGGGAACAGCAAGCAGATGAGGAACAAATTGCTAAAGAAGTTCTCGAAGAGCTGCTTAAGGCAGTTGACTCCACAGCCGAAGAAACTGCACAACACACGAGAGATAAGGTAACACAGTCAAATTTTGTTCTTCCCACTCCCCCATCAGAGCCGCCAATCGAAACCATTATGCCCATCCAACCCATTCACCCTGACGAACCCGCTGACTCCTCTTCCTCATCCCCAAACTACTCCCCACCTAACTCCCAACAACTCCTCACCACGTCCTCATCTCAACCTCGCCAACATCTCCCACTTCCTTCGATTCCCGTAATCTCTGAACTTGCAAACATGGGTCAATTGCTCATTAAGCTATCACAACAATTACCAATCCAAATGAGAGAAGTCACAGATAATATTCGGAATGAGCTACAACACAAGGTGGACGTCCTAGAAGCAGATATCATGCCTCTGCAAGAAGAAATAGATGCGGTCAAAGCAGAAAACCATCACCTGCACGCCCAAATTACCCATCTCCAAGCCCAGCTTGCAGAAAAACAGAAAATTGTTGATCAAAGAGATACCGCACTGGCAGATCTCAACCAAAAGGACAAATTACTAAGCGAAGCACAGGCCGAAATCAATCAGTTGAAGATCGATCTAAAGGATAAAGAAGATGCCAAAGTAGCATTAGGTAATCTATTAGAAGAGACCAGAGTTAAACTCGATGAAGTGGTGCAGCAAAGCCAAGAACAGCAGAGGCAAGCTAGGCTAACAGAAGAAGAACTTCAAAGAACAAAAGAAAATTTATCAGATGTCAACAACATGCTCAAACACTATTTAACCAAGGAAGCTCAAACACAGAAGTTAATATCAGATCTCCGACACGAAAAGGAGTCATACTCCAGAACCGTAAATTTTCAGATTCAAGAAATCGAAAGAAGGGAGAATCAGCTGGAAAATCAAAAGGAAAGAGTAAACAAGATGGAGCAACAAGTTGCAGATATGAAGGTATCCAGAGATGCGGCGCTCGCAAACAAATTTTATTTACAGGAAGCCTTTCTGCAGACCCAAGCAGAAATTTTGCTCACCGAAGCCATAGCTCTAAGTTCTGTAAGAATAGATGCACAGTTAATAGAACCGGACACACTCAAACAATTATTAGAAACTCTAAATAAAAAGATTGCCCGCACCTTTAGATTAGCCAGAAATATGTACTTAGAAGGCAATATAGATGAGGAGTAGTTTTGTAAAACATGCAGGTTCGATTCCACCGTGCGTGCCAGAGTGTTAGCGGCCGCCGGATTGGAAATGTATAACTGAATCTTGTTCGCACGAGCGAAAAGTTATTACAGACAGTTTGTAAAAGTTATATAAATCAAGAAAAGACGTGTCAGTGACGTTCCGTGGTGGATCACCAGACTGTCTGTCTGGGTGACTGAGCGAGGCGTTACTGTAGTGTTTGTTTGCATAATTTCAAGTATTCTGAGTTTTATGTTTGCCTCTTGTCTTGTCTGCCGTCGACATCTGTTCTGTTTGTTAACTTTATAGACGTTCGAGAGATCACCAGACTGTCTGTCTGGGTGATTTGTCTGTAGCGTTACTGTGTGTCGAGTTGATTAATTCAGAGTATCTTGTTGACTTTCTGAGTATTCTGTGTGTATCTGTGTTTCATCTTGTCTGTTGTCTATTGGTATCCATTGCGGTTGTGAGTCTCAGCTAGTTTGCGTATCGGGTTGTTTCTTTTCTTGAAATGTTCTGCAAATGTGTGGCAAAGTCTGTGCAGTTGTGGTAGCTCTTCTGGTATTCGGGTTGTATTAAGTTGTCTGTAGTATCGAGGTCCAGGTTCATACGCAAAGTTTAAACGACAGTCGGATTTTTTGGGTTGCGTACTGAACCTTCAGTACAGTGTATCTGAATACCTGGATTCTCTGTGTCTTCAGACATTGGACGGATTGTGGTATCCATTCTGTAAAGGTTGAACAAATACTCTTGTTCTGATATTTTCAGTAAGTTTATGTTTAGATGCAATATAACATCTTAGCGTATTCGGTACATGTGGCTGAGCTAAACTGTTTGTAATGTCTAAGTACAGCAGATTCTTGGTAGAGCTCTCAGCGTTAGTATATTGTTGTGTGTAAGTAGTTAGTTTGGGAACTAAGTACAGGGCCTTTGTCTAACAGACCCCTTCCACTCCCAAGAACCCAAGAATCGCTTAAACGCACTTCTGACAGTTGGAAGTACAGCGTTTAACACAATGACTTCACATGTGTCCTCTGATAGGAATTATGATGAATTTTGCTATCAAAAGCATATTATATGTTGGTGTAACTCTTGTTATGGCACGTATCGAAGACCACAATTGGAATGTATTGAACATGAGGCAGAGTATGGTACTTTTGAGTGTGCACCACCACCTGGTCAACATGATAATGTTTGGGTATGTATTTTTTATATAAATTAATGTCATTATTTTATTTAAAAACCATATACAAAATCAAATTACTATTGATATACATGAATACTTGCTTGATGATGATGATGATAATAATCATTCTCATAATGTTAATATACATCGTACATGTCATGGACTTGCTATTCATCAATTACAAGCAGAGGTTTCTAAAAATCCTCTACCTCATGGTTTAGAGATTGAAACGGCTAGAGATTATCCATTGCCAGCTCGTGATTGTTCTCTAGTACAAACATATGATAGAAGAAGATATGGAGGATGGAATTGAGGACCACTTCCTTTAGATGGAGAGGTTTTCAACTTTTGATGTAATCGCTATATGATTGCTCCATCCATTATTACTAATGTTGATCGTGGTCTCTTTATTGTAGAGGATTCGTATGTGCCTTCGAACTCTGAAGTCACTCTTATGTCATTTTGTGGTCCTATATATGGATGGGGAGATTGGCATCGACTTGCACGTTATGTTCAAAGCATGAGTACTTATGGAATATGCTTGAATGCAGCATCCCTTACTAGTAGAAGGATTTCACATGCAGAAAATGAAATATTATATATTGATGGAAGACCTTACACGCATGGAAATCAGGTTAAATAAATAGTAGTCAAGGGTTACATAATAGTTCAAGGGACTAATTGCACATTTGAGGAGCGTGAAAATAGTCATGAATCACCATACATGAGTAGAGATGTATCAAGATACATACTTGTCAATGCTACTACATTACATGTTGGTGATGAATTATTAGTGAATTATAGATGGTGTAGACCTCCAAGAGCACCTTTTAGCTAGAGAGAGAATGAAAAATTTCTATCCATATTTAATAACTTATATATTTAGTTTTATGTTTAAAGTTTACTTTTTATTCATTTATGGAATACTAATGATTTTTATTCATGTGTGTAGATTCCAACATATGATTTTGATGATATTCCTCCACACCATTCACAATTGCCAGTAAGAACTCATTTATCAGAAGCTTCTATGAGGAGGCTACACAAAAGTGATCCTCTAGAATATCAAGGTTGAAATATCTATATTCAAAAGAAGATAAAGTACAAGATTTGTGCGACAATGATGAAGATGATGGCATGGTAGATTTTATTGAGGATTGGTATCAAACTGATAGTGAGAGCATTGATATTTCTAAAAATGAGAAATATTTTCGCGAGGAATGTCTAAAGCATGTATATGAAGGAAGTCGTTTGACACGACTAATTGCGAGCTTACTTATTCTCAATCTTCAAAATCGTTTTGGATGGAGTAATGTATCTATTTTGGCACTATTAAGGTATAATTTTCAATTTTCTATCTATTTATATATATACATGCATAAATATATACATATAAATACATGCATATATAGACATACACATAATAATACATGAATGCATACACACATATAAACATACACACACATATACAGACATACACATGTTATGAGAGTAAGCTCAAATTATACATACCTGTATCAAATGAAGATGTTTTGTCCATTTACCCTTTAGAATTGTCCACCCTACCTTTAGAATCTTCTTGACACATCTGTTTCTCCTATTCTAGTCGACCTAATACATGTGTTGCTAACTCTTTTAAGAACTTTGCATACAAATATTAAGTATCATTTAACTATGGAGGAATTAGGTCGTTAGGAAAATGGGAGGACCAAATTTATCTTGAAGATTTTGAAGGATGGAAAAATAATTTTAAAGGATGGGTGGAAAGAAAGCGTCCATTCAATGCAGGTTTTTATTCTTACTTTAGCTAAGGTAAGAA